>WTSP01015660.1:0-94923 GCA_025331215.1 Actenoides lindsayi | reverse complement strand
GGGAGTAGGAGCAGTGTGAGATGATTTTGAATATGGGAGGAAAGGGGGGGGGGGGGGGAGGGGGGGGGGGGGGGGGGGGGGGGGGGCTAGGGGGGGGAAAGGCAACCATTCTAGCATGAACAATTAACACAAGTCTAGTGTTACTCTCCTTAGCTAGCCTGTGCCTGCCTTGAGAAGGAAAGGAGCTGGTAAGCTCTGCACTTGGTTTTGTGTTATTTTGTAAGCTACCACTCAGCATATTTCAGTTAATGCTGCTTTGTCAGAACTATAATTTACTAATGGAGGAAGTATAGTGTCTTTGTGGATGTCAGCCTGTGGCCAATTCCACTATAAATCACATCGCAGCCTCGTGTCCAGTGAGGTCCCTTTTTGTGCTTCTATGCTGAGCTGAGCAACTTGGTGATAAAATAAACCTACTCTGTGCCAGTTCTTTTTGAGAGAAGAAAAACAGCATCTTTTTTTTGAGCAGTGAGAATTAATACTGAAGGATGAATGTGTGAGCCTACTCAGCATTGCACGGGGGGGGACAACCAACTCTGCCTAATCTAGAGCTGCCATGTTTTAAAATTATTTCAATTTAAAGTTTATTATTAGCCTCGCTTCAGAAAACAACAAAACAAGTTTGGCAAAACAACCTTCCAGCCTCCTACAGGGCTGAAAATATATGTGCTCAAAAGCATCTTATTTTGGAATACCACCACCTCATTGTCATGCAGGTGAGACTTGCAGAGACTTATCCCTTCTGCTTGTTTTTATTCAGGAAGATGGCTGAGGTGATGGAGAACGGGGATATAATGCACAGCAGCTTGGGAGGAATGACTTCAGTCTTCCTCACCTTCATCTCTTTCTTCTTCTTGGCCTCCTCTCTTTTCCCCCTTTTTTCTGTCTTCATTGCCAGCTGGCAGGTCACTGTCCTGCTCTGCTGTGAGGTATTGGCTTGCTGAAACAAGACTGATTCCCATACAAGTCTTTGCAGACCCCAGACTGGAAAGGTACTCTAGTTTTCTGAGCAGAGCTGTCTTCTGGGATAAGGGGACAATGCACCGATAAATGCCTAGTCCATGAATCCTGGACCTTAGAAACAGGACAAAACCTTACAGGTGATGATGGAAAGCATTAGGGCAGGATGATCTAGTGAGACCCAGGAAGGAACTGTATCTTGCATCATGTTCCTTGTGCAGGGCTTGTCCTATTGCTAAGAAACAGCTACAAGGGTTCTTTACTGGCTGTAAAGTGGTATTACTCCAATTATTCTGTAATTTATTAGCAAAATATTTGGAGAAATCTGAACTTTCTGATTCACAGCAACTACTTTGAGAATTTTTCCTTCCGTTCTATTTACCTCTTCAGTTGCACAGGAGTACAGGCACCAAGGAGTCCACTTCCTGGACGACTTGGCTGAGTAAGGATTCTAGGAAAAGCAGGGGGAGGTTTGAAGCCATTGCTGCACATTATTCTTTTTTATTATTATTATTTTTGTTTGTTTGTTACTGGGCCTCTACACACACACCACACCCCCCACCCAGGTTGTGATTCTCACTGTTAATCTGTGATGCCACACTTTGCCCTTCTGCATTATTTATTTTAGTGTAAGTTTTAGTACAATCATCTGCAAATTGCAATTCTTAGTACTCATTTATATGCAGAGATTGCACTGATTTAACTAACAGATTTTTAAATCAACTCAGTTAATTTGATGCAACCCATATGTGAGCAATTAGCTGAAGTCAGGAATCCTCTTCAGCTATATGGATATAAACTACATTTAAAATAAGGAAGAATACAGGAATTAGAAACAGGCTAAAGGACATTAACTTAAAAGTAAAGTTTTAATTTTATATGCTTTCATCAGATCTTGAGTTCTATTTCTAGTTTTTCACTGATTTACTGTTTTGTTGCATGAGTGGCTTCACTTCTCAATATCCTTGCCTGCAAAATTAGGATTTGCTGACATCACTTACAGGATTCTAAGTGGGGCTGTTTGGGAAGATGTGTTTTTCCCACTGTGGAAAGCTTAAGCTTTTCTATGAATAATAGATAGTCAAAACTGGAGCCAAATCTTCCCATTTAAAAACAGTATTTCCATTTTGAAGTGTCATTGTCGTGCCATCTGGGAGTGGTTTGGCTGCCCTGTGTTCTGGCTTCACCAGCCAAAATACAACTCCCATGTTGCAGGATAATTCTGAATCTTATTGAATTGCTGTCATGCAGCCTTCATGTTGAATTAGGGGGCATGTGGCCCAGCCAAAGAGATCCTTTGACAGAGAGGAATGGGTGTCTAAGAAAACTCAAATGCATATTTTCTAACATATGCTGAGACATCTCTCTTAAACAGTTCTGATATCTTGGATGGTGCAGTTTGGAGTTTTGATTGAAAAGTCAGAGTTTGGAGGGGAATAGGGTGTGTGTTTGTTGAGGAAAACTCAGTGCTTCTTGCAGAAAGTAAATACTTGCTATAAGAAACTTCTTGAACTGAAAATTGACTTTTCCATCTAAGATCAGTGACTAAAAATACTCTTTTAAGGCTTTTTTGTTTGTTTCTTTTTTTAAAAGAAAAGCAATGATATATTAATTATTTGAAGATCCTGAGAACTCCTGAGATGACCTTGTCTTGTGGACAATGTCAAGAAATGGAGAACCTTGATTTTTATTTGCTCCCTGAATCCTTATTTGCTCCTTCATAAAATAATACAAAGCACTGTTACTCGCACTCCTCCTAAATGCCAGTGCAAAGCATGGGCAGCTGCAGGGGAATGAATTATCTGGTATTTTATAGTTACTGTTGTTACAACTGGAAGAAATAGAAATCTGATGGGCATCCTGTGATGTGGAACTGGGAGGGAGGTTGGGTTATCTGTGACAATGCTGCTAACTCACCTTTTCAGTGCATCCTGTGAACGTCTTGTCTTATTTGATTATGACATTGACAGCATTAGCTGGGGTGAAGCAGATCTTGTTCTGCATCTCTTAACTGGTTTGCGACCAAAATGTGACTTAATGAAATGTGTCCACAGAGAGAAAGGAAACCTTATAACAGAGAGAGCTGAGCAAGGCTAGAGACACAGTTACATGCACCGAACGGGAAAGAGCACAGACTGCACTGTTTATCTTGGGAAGCAAGGATTGTCCGTTGTGACAAAATCAGTCAGATGCAGCAAATGAAACACTGAAGGCTCATTACACTAATTAGTATCAGTGCTCATCTGTAGGGAGGCAAGAAGAAGCTGGCAGAGTGATACTTCAGGATAGCGTTTGCCCGAGGGGAAGCATTATGCATCATGGATTCATTAGTCAGGGCTGGGAGGGAAGAGTCCTACAGCAGCCACAGTCCAAAATGAGATGGATCCTTTCAATGTCATCCTTAAATTGGTTGGCATCCAGGTAGCATAAGTGTCATTCAGGAGATAAGTTTGGCATTGTGTGTGTAAGGTGCAATAAAAAAAAAAAAAAGAGAGGAGAAAGTAGTAAAAAACCCAAACCAAATCTTCTTAAAGGCCTAGACATAAAATAAACTAGGCGGTAAGAGTTCACAGTGCAATTGAAAAATCACCTTGCTTGATACTTTATGGGGATCTTGTAGGAAGGGTTGACTTTCTGCCCTTGGTTTTCATCATCTAGTTAAACAGCACATGCCCACCTTGGTGCTCTAATGCATGCTGTGATCTTTACTCCTGGTGAAAGCAGGTGTGGTAATAAGATGTGGTGCAAATGAGGCTTGAGAACAATTAGCATGGCAGTAGGTCATAAGTAAGGGGGTAGGGGAGTGTAAATATAATTTAGGAATGAAATGCACCTTCGAAGAAAAAAAAAGATAAGGAATAGGCATCGTGGCTCCTGAATTCCCACCTGCTTTGGTGATGCTGGGAAAGCAGAACTGCTGTTGAGCCTGGTTCTACATAGGCATTTTAGCATTCATATTGCTTGCAGTCAGAAGGAAAGAGTGAATAATCAGAACTGAATTGTTAGCTGCAGTAACGCTGATGGGAACTGTTTCATTCATCAATGTCTGTGGATATGCCTTGCAGCCATTCACCTGTATTTCCCTGTAAACAAGGGAGAATCTAATAACTTCACACCCTGAACAAAGGAAAAGCATCACTTTCTTCACTCTGTGGAGTCACCAGGTGAAGAGATCGCCTCACTGCAGGGAAACACTGATGCAAGAGTGAGATGTCCCAGAGGGAGCTTTAAGTGGCCCACTTTTGTGGTGGGAAAGATACTCCATCATGTAATTAATGGTGCAGTCCAGAGCGCAGTAGGTAAAATACCCTGCCATCTACTCTCCTGTCTTCGCTTCCAGCTGTAGAGTGCTGTTGTGCAAGTCTTATGTATGTCTGCTATAAAATGAAATAGATGAAATGAGCTCTGCAAAGAGGTCCTCAACACTCTCCATTTTCTTTTATGCTGTTAAGACACAGAAGTTTCAGAGGGTAGAAGACTCGTTAGCTGTCATTCTGAAGTTTCTGAAAAATATCCAAACATTTAAACCCCATCCTGTTTTACATCACTTTGGTGGGTTGACCCTGAATGGACACTCGGTGCCCACCAAAGCCACCCTATCACTACTGCTCCTTAGCTGGACAGGTGAGAGAAAATATAACAAAAGGCTCACGGGTTGAGACAAGGATTGGGAGAGATCACTCACCAGTTACCATCATGGGCAAGGAATACATAAATAAAGAAACCCAAACATTAAAAACATCTTCCACCCACTCCTCCTTTCTTCCTGAGCTCAACTTTACTCCTGACTTTCTCGATCTTCTCTCCTCACCAGTGGCACGGAGGGGACAGGGAACAGGGGCTGTTGTCATTTCATCACAGGATGTTTCTGCTGCTCCTTCCTTCTTGGTGAGGATTCCTTACGCTCTTCCCCTGCTCCAGTGTGGGATCTCTTCCATGGGAAACAGTCCTCCATGAGCTTCTCTAAAGTGAGAATGGGATGTAGTTCTTCATGAACTGCTCCAGCATGGGTCCCTTCCATGAGATGTAGTCCTTCAGGAACAGATTGTTCCAGCATGGATCCTCCACGGGGTCACAGGTCCTGCCAGCAATAGTGAATATAGTCATGATGAATATAGTCGTTATGGTTTCAGCACACGGGCCTGAACAAATCCAGGGTTAAAGACAGAAAACAATGGTTACATTTCTGACATGTTCCTTTAAATTATGAGGGGAGGACTTTGCTGCTGCTGCTACTTCCTCACATCCCCGAGTCTTACTTTCTAATTAAAATCAAGAAAAATTAAGGCTATCTCCTGCCTCCTCTCTATTTTTTATTTCTCTAGGTTGCTCTGGGCTTTCTGAGTAACAAGACCAAAACACTGTAATGCAAATATTCCTGCTTCCATCCTAGGCAGTAGTTATTTATGAAGTCCAGCATGCTGTGTCTGGTTGAGGCTACCCCATGCCGCTCAATGGTGTCCTGATACTTACTTGTATCTACTGCATTTTATATAGGTATTCTTATCCTACATTGGTGCTGCTATTGCTTTTAAGACGCACAAGGAATGGTGATGTTGCTCTCTACATATCAAACACTATGTATCCCTTTAGATTTTATAGTTCCATGTGCCTCAGGTGCTGTTATTATCAGTCCTGACATCATTCATTCAATATGATGGGCCTTGTCTCTCCATTTATCTATAATGGATAGGATGGATCTATAATGGACAGGAGACTTTGAATCATTTTATCTTCCAAGCACAGCAACACATTTTCTTTAAAATGTTACTTTTTCTCTCCATTTCTGGTTTTCTTCCCTAATATTTTGTGCATTGTATTTATCCCCCAATCTCTTTACTCTGATTCTTCTGTTCCCTTTTGCTTTGTTTTTCCTGTCTGTCTTCCTTTTTATTTCTCTTCCCCCACCCCTCCTGTTTTTGTACCTCTGCAAGGTGCTCATCCTGGCTTTTAGGAATCAACTAAAAGGTTCCATTGACCTTATCATGCCTTCAGCTAGGACCAGGTAGCTTCCCTCCATCCATCCATGACTCATGCAGAATTGAGTGCAGTTTAGCACCATATCTGAGGTTACTTTGCCCTCAGAGCCAAGCAGGCTGAAGAGTAAGACAACAAGGAAAACACATCTTTCATAAAATGTAATGTCAGGCTTTAAGGTAGAAGATTAAAAGCATGGTCTTAAAAGTGCAAACAGATTTAAAATACAATTTTGTCTTACACTGAACAAGTCTGTTCTTTAGTTACTTAACCTCTTTCTCATTAAGTCCCTGTGAGGTGTCCCTGCCTTCAGATGAAGACTCTAAGGCTTCAGTTAGAAGTTCAGTTATCTCCTATGGACTGCAGGGGGGTCACCTAGTCTGATGACCTTTCAAGGTCCCTTCCAAGCCAAACCATTCTATGGTGCTAGAAGGAAATCTCAATCTGATCTTTTTCTCTGTGGTGTATCAACTTTAGAGGTCAGGGATCCAGTTTTCTTAGAGTACTTCACCTCTGTGGCTACCTACATTTATACATCTTTAGAGCTGAGAATTGCATGGAAATAGGAGTATTCTTGATGGCATATAATGATGATATTTGAAGCTGGCATTCACCAAAAAGTTCACCTAAGGATGAATTTGCTGTGTTTGCAACCAGTCACATGAGTTATCCTTTTTCCAGGGATTGGATGGCTTTAATGCTTTGGTTTTTGTTTTGTGGGTTGGTTTTTTTTCCATCTTGCTGGGCTATGTGGCACTGTTGGAGTACATCTGAAGAACAGACTGCCCAAGTGTTTCTTTTCTTGGGCAATAGTAAGTGCTGAACACCTTTCCCTGTATCATTGTGTCAGTCAGTGTTTTCTGGCCATGTCCACTTAGAAAAGTTCAGTTAGTAAGGATCAGGGGATCTCTTCTTCCACCAGCTCTAGCTTCCCTCGAGTCATTCTGCAGATACCTACAGAAGTACCACTAGGGTCTGCTGAGAGAAATTCAAATGTGTTTGCTTCATCTCCTTTTGCTGTGCTCTGTGTGGTAGGCACACAGTGCCCCAGAGATCACTAACAGCTATCCCATAGGCTGATACCCAGCACAGAATGTCCTGGCTGTATAAAGGCAGAAGAGGAGGCAGGGCTATAACAAAAGCACCAGGCTTGTGGACAAGAAAAATGCAGTTTGTTTTGAATATATCTGGGTAACATGTCTGGGTTGAAGATCTATAACGAATTACAGGTCAGCTGTATAGAGACAGAGGTGGGGTTTTCTTTCCTTATTGGAATTCTTTTTGGCAAATGTTTTTATAATTTCTTTGGAGCTGCTACTGGTCCCATCCAAGATGGCAGGTAGTGTTGGTAATGCCGCAAAGGAGAAAGGCCACATAAAATATTTAAAGCAAATATAATAGCTTGGAACTCTGTTGTAAGAAATGCCTTTGATTTGAGCAGTGAATTTCATTAGATCTTGCCAAACGTCCAAAGCCAGTATCAGCTTCCCAGTCCCTTTATTTGCTATCAGCCCTTGAAATCAGCTTAATATTTTACCTTCACCCTTGGTTGCAGAGCATAACAGACGAAACCATTATCTGTGAATGTCATTGCTATTAGGAAAGAGAGAAAAGAAAGGAAGGAATAAGAGGGAACAAGGCTGGCAGGGAGCTGGTATCTACAAAAGTAAACAGACTTTAACAGTATGATGGGAGGAGGGAGCGGGATGGGAAAAATCAGCCTCTCATAATTTAATTAAAGTTCTGCTTCTCCTTATGAGCTGTGAATACAAGCTGCCAGGCTGAGGGCTAATATTTAAAGGTTGTTCAAATGGCCAGAGATGTTAATTGGTGAAGGGACAAAGCTGAAGTTTGTCTCACAGCTCTTGCCTATAAGCAGAGACATTACCTTCCATCCCTGTAGTAAATAAGAGCTTTCAAATTATTGTCTTAAAGTCGGATTATGCTCACTAAACTAGTACTGAGCAACCAGCAGCATCTGTGAACTGCAGGGGAGGGTATTGGCTTCTCATAGGGTCACCTCTAAGAAAAGACACAATTTGTACGAGAACAGAACTGGTAAATGGTATTATGGACAGAGCAAAACCTGTCTAAAAGTGAGGGTGCTGTGAACTGCAGAGATGTTGGCATGGTGTGTGGAAGCTGTGAATAGGTGTGAGTAATGTGCTTCAGTCCATGGACCTCAGTGGAACCAGATTCTGCAGTACTTTGTACATGCTTTTCTAACAGATCATGGGATTTCTTCATATGTTCTGAAGGAAAAAGAACTTCTTTTTTTTTTTTTTTTTTTTTTTTTGCAGAGGCTTTTAAAGGCCTAAGAAATAATGAAATAGAAACCGAGCTTGGGGTTGGTTTGATGTTAATCTTTGTATTTGCTCAGTCCTTTTAGTAGTAGTTTTCAGTTGCCATACTTCTACTCCCCTGCATGTTTGGCTCTGTATGTTGGACTCTTCCAGTGTGTACCGAGGCATTTTAACAGAGGGAATATATGCAAATGCTTAGGGTAGACACAGACTAGTGTCAGTCCCAACAGGAAAGGTGAGGGGAGTAGAGATTTTTGTGAGCAATGACAATGTTGAAAAAGTATTTCAGTATATCTGAAATAACAAGACTTTATTTCTTCTTCTTCTTAATGTTAATTTGAAGTATGAGAATAAAAGTTCAGTTATCATTCTTTCCCTCAGAATGGAAATTCTGTTGTTATTTTCAATTTGCTCCCTGATATAACTGTGGTGCAGGAATATACCACTTGCTTATGTCAAGGAAGTGTTTGGATCTTTTTTTTTCTCACTAGTCACATTATGGAAAGATGAGTTCCTGAATGCAACCCAGTGATTCTCTATGTGGAGTTGTACCTATTGAAATGAAACAGTGTAAGCACACAAGTTCTTGGCTGCTAATCTCAGCTGAGCAGCTGTTGTCCTGAAGATCAGGAGAGGTGAGCCTAAAGGTACCTTTATCTGAAGTGCCTTTAAGAAACCGTAACAGAAGTTGTCATGTTTTCACGTAGAATTCTTTGGCAGAAGCATCACAGCAGCATTTGCTGACTTCTGATGTGTTAGCTATTGCTAATGTTTTCTGATTTGCTGAATGAGTAACATGGGAACTGTGGATTATGAGGAAAGAAGGGAATTCAGATAACAGTGAAACTAGAGTAACATGGAATGGATCTTGTGATATTGCCAGAAACCCCAAGATGGCATTAGAGACCTTGTTTTTCTACATTAAAATGTATGAAATATCCTTAGTGACTCTTAGTACTTCTTTGTCTTCCATTCTTAACCGGTTCTTTGTTGTTTATGCTTTTTTTTAAAAAAAAAAGGCATTCCCACTTTACAACTTCTTTTTCTTCAAGCATCATTTGCAAGGCATTGAAAATGCCAAAGATGCTGCGTGCAACACACTCTAGCTGCAGTGCAATGCTCTGCTGATAGGACAACAGACCACATCCCTACGAAGACATTCGTGCTTTATTTTGTTCTAAGAGGCTGGAAGGGCAAAGGTGGATGCAACTCCACAGCTGGAAAATCATCCAACACTTAGGATTCTTCTAATTTTTGTGGGGTTTTTTTTAAGCACAAGCCAGCCCAAGTTTACAGTGCCTCCAGAAGCATTCTAGTGCTGAACTGGATACTATGGAGATGATAAAGACCTACCACAATGTCTTATATGCTGGAGGGCTGATTCCTGAATTTTATCTGCACACTGTGATTTGAAAATTCTGGACCAAGCTGCAGCAAATCTTTTGAGGAGCGTGAGGAGGCTCTGATCTACACAGTCACTAACAAGGGAGATTAGTTGGATTTTGCACAATTGTACGGTGATGTACTGCTCCATACGGTCAAGTATCCTGCATAGTCTTCCACCAATCACTGAGTCAGTAACAGAATATGTTCAAGGCAATTAAGGAAAACGTTTTCTCAGAGAAAATCAGGGATCCTTATTTAGCTTTTTATTCAGCCTTTGCAGTGAAGCTAGGTAATTGTTCTACATAATGATGTAGCATGCATCAAGATCTTGATGTGCTTTAGATAGAGGCATTTCTTGAGAGTGGAGAAGCTTAAATGAGATATCCAGCTCATCTCATTTAAGTGCATTCATATTTCAGACTAGTCAAAGAGATTCAAGTGCCTGTCTTCAATTAGAATGAGTAGGAGTTGGATGCACTTGTTTACTGTGGAGTTTTTGAGAAGCCTGTGCTCTGTGTAAGCTGGGTGAATTTCATAGATAGCACAGAATTTTAGAATGCTCAGAAGACTATTTTTTTTGTACCTAGTCTTTCCATTTGTACACTCACAGGTAAAGGAAAGATTGCATTTATTTTCAGGACTACAACTATGTGAACCCCTTGGAAGGAAAGGAAATCATAACATTTCATATCCTATAAGCATCTTTGAAATATAATATGGGCCATTGGTTCACTCCAGCCCACTGTTCCAAGCACCCATATCTGTGTTTTAATTGTCTTTGTGCCCGGCCTTGTTATGCTGGTTTCTGATGTGCTGCTTTCTGATTTCAGCCACCGTTGCTCATTGAGTGGGGATGATCTGAACAGACAGTGGTTGACACCCAATTCCCAGCTCCATCCAACTATTTACCACACCAAAGGTCTTCTCTATTACCTGCGCAGCATTGGCCGGGCTCCTCTGGTGAGTCTCCTCCAGGATCTTTTGTGAGTTACTGTGTATGGATTGCTTACTGCAGTCCTGTGAGCACTCGTGTTTTAGAGCTAGAGTGATTTGGAAAGCATCATGTGCTGTTACACTTTCATCTTCCAGAATTGTTTTGAAAGTCTTGGGTATTTATTACTTGCTGAATCTTCTAATCAACAACTCCAGATTTCAGAATCTCTGCACACCTGGAATATAAATGCAGCAATGAATTCCTTAAAGCTTTTTTAATATCCTTGAAGTACTCCCAGCCAAGCGAAACATTATGAGTAGGTTATCTCTATCTTCATGGCAATGAATGGTAGGAGAAATTCCACAAAGATTTAGTCTGAATGGACTGTGCAAAAGCCCATTTTGGAACAACCCGTGCAATCACAGAAACACAAGCAGCACCCCTCAGAATGTCTGAGCTGCCATGCTGCTTTGGTAACGGGGAGAGAATGGCTGGGTTTGAGGGTACCAGAAATTCATCAGGGATGGGCCTTAGTCTCAAAGCTGCAACTGGGATAGGGCTGAGATCCGTCCCATCCGATCAATTTTGTTGCCCAGCAGAATGAAGAGAGAGTCCTGAGACCTCAGGAGAAAAGCCACGGGGAGGTTCAAATGTTAATGAACAGGAGCGGACGCGCAGACGGGCAGGTTGGCTGACAACAGCTACAGTCGGGCAGAAATGTCCAATGACACCAAATTCCCACTGGGATTTTGATGAGAAAAGCCCCAGACAAGGTGAAAATGTCTGTGAGCTTGAGTGAGTTCTTGTAGGAATGTGGTTTTTGGTGAAGGAGACAGCCCTGAAACTCAACTCTGCAGGCGAAGGAATATTATGGAAACTCAACGCACGGTTGTGAGTTTTCTCAGCAACCTTTTTCTTTGGTTCAAAGCAGGGTAGGATCAGTCTTGTTTTACCCTGCTGTTTGCTATCCGGCCTTTTTTAATACACAGCCATCCTTGTCATATCCAGGTGCATAAAGTTGAACACTCCATGCAAGTTTTCATCGTTATAGAGTGAAGGGAGACTATTGATCCTCTCATCTCCCTCACTCACAGGCTGCATGTCAGACTTGGTAAACTGATTTTTCTTTGCCTTTGAAGAGTACATTGATTTTAGTTTATACATGCTCAGAAATGCCTTTTCCTTCCTCCAGAAGAGAGATAGGTCTCTTCTTCTTTTTTTTTTTTTTTTTTTTTTTTTTTTTTTTTTTTTTTTTTTTTTGTGGTGGTTTTTTTTTTTACCACCAAGATCTCAAGGAGCCAAGTTCACTGATAGCCAAATGATTTCGGTGAAGTGATTTAGTTTCATTTATCCTGAGGATGTGCAAGCACTTTCTTCAAAGCAAAGCAAAGCTGCTTGAAGGAGAAAAGGAAAGAGCTTTAAAGTTAACAGCCTTTCAAACCAAAGCCATTTTAATTGGTAAGCTCTGTAGACAACAGCCTGCTAAGTGCTGGGTTGTTTTTTTTTTACTTGTCTTGTTGGCTCTGGGGACACTAGCAAGACAAGGGACTGGATGGACTGTGGTATTACAGCCCTCTGTGGCATGGGATCTCCTTTTGACTGAGAGCAGCAAAGTGGTGGGAGTGTTGGAGACTCCCCAGGTCTGATGGGGAGAGGAAAGTTGCTCTATCCTTGGACATGTGTGGTGAGAAACTTCTACAATTTAGAAGTTATTGTTGACAATGCAGTTGCAGCATTCAATGGGGCACCTTGCAGCTTGTACAGTCTGAGCTGTAGTGAAGAGCAGGATGCCCTTGGAGGGGACAGAGAAAACTTCCTAGGGACTGGGAGGCACTGAGCAGAGTTATCTGCCATTCAGAAGCATTATCTCAAGCTTGAAAGCCAGCATCTGTGTGCAAAGATGTAGCGTATTGTGAGGAAAAAAATGTAGGCATGTGAGATTCAAAGTCCTGTCACAGTGCTATTAAGTAAAAAAAAAAAACCCCAAAACCAGACTTTATACAAAACAAAGAAATTCAAAATGTTCTGTTTCCCAACAGATCATCTGCTTTCCACTTGCTATTTTGCTTTTCCTTTATTTTAAAAGGTACCTGTTTCTGTGACTCATGAAGGGCATTGTTTTTGAGTTACAGTCCTTACCTTTAGGATGATCAGTGCCAGCACATAACTTTAAATAGATAATAATTTGCATGTGGATCTTGAGTCATATCCCAGTGAGTGAGAGCCTTGGGAGTTTGACCAATTTGTGTGTTTTAGTGTCCCAAGCATATGGAAGAACAGGATGGAGAAAAAGGACCGATAGGTTCCGAGTTTGCGTAGTTTTTGCCCGCAGGTATCTCAGGAAGAGTTCTGCGTTGGGTTTTCACTACAAAACTACAAAATATAACCTAGCCTTGGCTGAACTGTGAGGCATCAGCTACCTCATAGTGTAATAGTGAGGGAGAAGAATATATTATGAAGAATAATTGAGTATAAACATGGGGAGTGACTGCAGTATCCGGCAAGCTTAATTGCTCTATGCAACTTGGAAATAGAATGGAAGTGTTTCCAGCGACACTGATACTTCTACTGTGGCAGCTGGTGACAATCAGTGAAAGATCCCCTATTCTGAAACAACAGCCGTGTTACGGATCCTGGCTTTGATAATCCTCTGCCAAAATTTCAGACCTGTCACTAAGGGCTCAGCTACAGATTTCTTGCGATGCAGAATTACAGACCTGCTACTGATCAGGCAGCTCTGCTACCTGACTATCTGATCATCCCTGTGTGGTTTCTGATCCTTAAAATACTATTTTAGGCAGGTAATGTATTGTGGGGTTTGTGCATTGGCAGTTCTGTTGGTAATTCTGTAAATGGTCAGGTAATTGATACCCAATTGAGCTGGGTTCTCTGGCTTGAAATACGGCGAAAGCTATAAAATCCTCTTTGATATTCATAGAAATAAATTCTAGGTGGTACTGGTGGTTAACCTAAGCTATGGCTGTGTATTGCTGATAGCTTAGATGAAACACTAGCTGGAGAAATGTCTGTCATTTAGAGAACCAATACACGCAGCTCTTTGAAAGGAGATATTACATGAGAATTGCACGTGGTTCCGACAGAGTTACTTTAAGTGCAGGGGCTGCATAAACCCTGCAAAATATGCACACAGCCCAATGTGTGTGCAATGCTGGCTTTTTTCCTTTGGAAATGACAGTGGTTGGAGGTGGGTAGCTCTGAGACTGCCCTGCCTGTCCTCTCCTTTCTGCATTTGCTAGGAGGCAAGGGTATGAGTACAGCAGTTGATGCTGGGTAGGTCGCTGCTCACACAATTCAGGTGCGAAGAGTGCGTGCTGCAGGGATGGGGATGTGCAGACCCAGAGCCCTGCGCGGAGAGCTGGAGGTGAGTGATGGTGCAGGAGGGAAAGTGGGCAGGTCAGAAACCAAAAGAAGGAGCAGCGTATAAGCGATGAGATATGTTTCATTGTCCACCTAATTAAGTGTAGTGAGATGATTCTTCATGCAGGTTTGCCTTAACTTCTCCAGCGTGTCAATGCTCTGTTTGTCAGAGGAGCTGAGAGAACATACATGCTCCATTCCTAGATGATTAAACTCCCTGACTTGCTGCAGCTAAACTTAGTTACTGCATAGCTGGTAAATAAACATACCAGGGTAGATCTTCTCCTAACAGTTGGTGGAAGAAGCTCATCCACTCCATCTGTTTCTCCACTCTTGTATATATACGTAAGAATATGTGTATTTTTTACCCCATATTTCTCCCCATCTATATTAATACATAATTCTTCTCTACCTTCCTACACCCATTCTTTTGTCTCTGACATAAGCCCTGGAAAACTGTTTCAGTGAAATCTTGATGCTCCTTTCTAAGTGGTGAGTACCAGCTCAAAATGAAGCAATTCCTTCGCTTCAGAAATTCTTGTCCTTTCACTGACAGATTTCTGAATATTCCTAATAAAGACACGGAGAATATATGTAACGGTGGTGTATGTATCGACTTCATATCTCAGAGGGCACCGAGATTGATCATTCTTTAAGACTTGGGTCAATATTTACCTCTTGGGTCATTAAATCACGATTTTCATTTCTATAGGAGTCAATACCTGCCTATATAGGCACTCAAAACTTCCGCTGAAACTGGGAATGTGCCTCGTGCCTCGTTCATATGACAGCTGACATGAGAGATGGATTAGATAGCTGTATGAGTCTGTAATGAGATGATTTGCCATGAAGATAGGTCATGTTCCGTGCTTGGCTTCCCGGAGTTCATGCAAAGAGCTGACACCATTGTGCAGTACAATCGCATAGCTCTATTTTCCTGGCAGTTATGTAGCATAGTTTCTGAATTTAAAGATGATGAATTGATGATTAATTGCTTGGGAAAGCGCAGATTTCCACTCTCATGAAGGCAAGGCAGGAGTTGAGGTCTTTAGAAGTAGAAAGAGCCTGACAAATCGCTCTGTTGTTGTATCATAAGTTACCATGAACCCTTAGGTTCCTGAGTTGCCATGGATTCTTGCACAGGTGTCATGTTTATTTCTGCTGCAGACAGAAATGCACTAGGCTTGACTCTGGATCCCTGAGATCATGTCAGATTGAATAAATAAAGCAAGATACAACTGACTAACAAAATTTGACACAGGTTATAGGCATGGCCCATGGTCTACATGAGAAAAAAAACATTAACACCCTCCCCCCCATAGTCTTATAGTGCTTATTACAAAGAACTAGGAAATTTTTATCTTTCAGTGTTCAAGATTTTGCCTTTATTTTTATTTTCCCTAGGTATTCTGTGACTACCACGGACACTCCCAGAAAAAGAATGTGTTTCTTTATGGCTGCAGCATCAAGGAGACCTTGTGGCAAGCAGGCTGCATGGTCGACACAGGAGTTATCGCAGAGGATGTTGGCTACAGGGTAGGTCCACTTTGTCCCTTTCTGCAGTTACTGGTGTGTATGTGCAGCTTCACAACTAGTTAAGAGAAGGCCAGCTCACAGATTTTGGAGTTAGGTGCAAGCTTTCCTTACTCCAGAGGAATAATGGTACAGAGAGTTTCAAATAATGCATAATGTTCCCATATATTAGGTAAAGAATATTGTCAGTAGGTGGGTGCCTATTTATTTCATTTTGGTAAGATGCTGTATTATAATTTTTGGCTGCAGACAAAAAGAACAATCATATTTTTGTGTGCTTTATAATTTCTAACTATGCATACATTTTTGTCCCCTCGCCCCACCATGATAAGAAAATAGATAGGAATTGCAAAATGGCAACAGAGAAAATGACAATGTGCCGCTGTCCTACTCAGTTGAATTGCCTCATCACAAAATGCTCCTGGTCCCACAGAAAATGGAGTATTGAACGGGTGTCAAACAAATCTAACACAGTGGAGTTATCTCCACAGCACTAGCTTGGTGTCATAGCTAGGGGAATTTTACTGGTATTAAAGAGAACAAATACTAAAATCTGTTTTATTTCTACTTCATGTGAATGTCTCCTTCATCAAACACTTTGATTTCCTCCCCATCTCTTATTTTTTTTTCGTCTAGATTATATTTTCCTCTTAAACAACAGATTTCTGTGGAAGAAAAGACTCTTAGGAGCTCTAATTATAGTCTTAAAAAATGTTAATTTCACAAAACATTAATTGTGGCCTTAA
Organism: Actenoides lindsayi; assembly: GCA_025331215.1. Classification (NCBI taxonomy): domain Eukaryota; kingdom Metazoa; phylum Chordata; class Aves; order Coraciiformes; family Alcedinidae; genus Actenoides; species Actenoides lindsayi. The sequence continues at coordinate 78,706 of WTSP01015660.1, read as the reverse complement.
ACTGATTATAGAGTTACAGCTTGGTTCACTCCAACCTGAAAGAGGTTGAAAAGTCTCAGTTTACATCTCTCTTATAATTTTCACTACTTCAGCACGAATACTAATTATCCTCTCATAAGGATGCCACATCTTCCCTGTTCATCTTACGGTGTTGTACACAGCATACTGAAACTTCAGTGGAAGAAAGTGCTCCAGCGTTGGTCTTGAGGGGTCCCTGTGGCAAACACTCTGTTTCACAAAGGAAGCAGGGAGGGTACTTACAGTCAGGACATCTTCTGCCGTGTTTGAATTCAGAGGGCTTGAAAAGGCTGAGGACAGTTCAGCGTTACACAACCAGAATTCAAATGCTGCTGTCAGCATCTGGAGCCTGCTTTGAATTTGCAATGAAGAAAGGCTTCAAGGCTGTCCAAGAATGCTCTGCAGTGGCCTATAAGAAAGAATTCGTGGTTAAAATCACCTCTTTTGCACAAGGTGGGAGATGGGAGTCTGCTGCTGTTCCTGCCCATGGGTCACCCTTTTCCTTCACAGACTGGGGAAATGGGGTATATAGGAGAACCCATCTGCAATTGCAAACTGCCCCATAGTCACCTCTGTCTCAGACCTGCTTCCTTGCACTGTTTGCACAGGTTTCTCTCCTACCTCCTGTAGGTAGCTGAGGATTAACCTGGCTGCTATGATTGGCTTTTTTTTCCCCAGGAGCAGAAACCAAATACTTCAAGAAAATGTTTTTTGGAACAGCCTTTGCCTCATAGGTCATAGACTCAGCTGTAGCCCATGGTGATAACAGGAGTCTTCATTACCTTCTAATATTTGGTGGCCTTGGGTTACTTGTGCAGTATTGGCATCACAATGCCCAGCCTGAAGATTTCTCTCTTTGGCAAGCCGTTCCAGGCCCCTTGGACAGCAGTCTGTGCAGGGACAGATTAAAGAAATATAATTCCATTTTCTTCTGATGGGATTGGAGGTTTATAGACAGGGTCCTGTGTGAGGGAAGTAGCTTCCTTTGCTCTTATACATGTTAAATCTAGCTGTGTGTGAGAAAGGGAACACGGTCACGCTGCTGCACTGTCATAAAAGCATCCTTTAAAAGGGTGTGTTCTCACTCTTTCAAAATATACTATTGAAAGATAATTAATGAGAAGAATAAGTAGAGAAGAAAGAACCATTAGTGTGAAATCCAGTGAACGCTGGTAAAATGAAAAGAATATTAAATTTAGATTTGCTAATGCTCCTCAATGAGTCCTGCGTACAGAGACATTGCTGTTACCTGCCAGAGTTTTTATTTAATTAAATGTAAAAGATTGATTATGCATATAATTTCAATTGTTTTAAAAAGCTAAACTGGATTAGGGATCTAATAATTGTATTTGATAATATGTATTTACAAAAAAAAAAAAGAAAAAAATCTGTGTGTTGGTCCAGATAAGGGCAGAATGAAAACTGTCTGAACCTTCCAGTTTAACTGGATCTCTTGATTGTGCTGAGGCTTATAAACAACTGGATGACATGGCTCTGCTGCATTTTAGTAATTCCTGTTCAACCCAAACCCAGGAAAACCTGGAAGCAGTGCATGAAAGTGTACTGTTTTGTGATCTCCATGCAGCAGGTAGCATGTTGAAGGCAATTCAGAAGCACTGGATGTTTGGTGTGCCTGCAGGAAAGGAAGTGCTGTACCTCTTAATAGATCCTGACTTTGGAGTGAGCCCTGGGGTGGTTTCAGATTTAAAATGGAATCTCTTGCTTTATTCCAGTTTTCCCCACCTCAGTGTGTTCCTCTGAAAAATGGAACTTACAGATCATTGGATCTCTACCTTTATAGAATTGGTAAAGCCCATTGGTAGCTGTAGCCAGAATATACTGGAAAGTGAAATTTACTGCTTTGTTATGGAGATGTGTACAGTTAAACTGTTTGCAAGAGATACTGCAGAATAGTTAGGCCAAATATTTATCATTACATCAAACAAGTTCTTGGAAAAGACATTATTCTCTCACTTTCAATGAAACTAAATACTTCCTTACAGTGCTACCAAGTAAAGCTCAACAGAACACAATTACAGTTGCTCGGAATCAGTCAGTGAAACTGATTGTTATTAGAAAGTGAAATTAGCTGGTTGGCTTTCACCACCCAAAGTGAATGAAATTCAAGGGTAAATGTCATTAGCAATAAGCAGGAACTCTTTCTATACTATTCCATTCAGTTCAGATGTTTAAGAAAGCTGTTGTCAAAGAAATAATGAATGTCCTCATTTTGTTTGCTCTTCCCTAGACTGATCAAATGGCATATGATGTGTTTAGTAAACCAGCACTAAAATTTAGACACACGTGTATATACGTGTGTGTCTGTGCACCTAAAGCTCCAGTTTCTACACAGAGCACACCTATGGTTAATGTATCCTAGTGTATGTTTTTATAGAGTGTAAAAGTAACACATTTAGCACTGTGTAATGACTGAGTGTTGCCTCTGCACTGATGCAAATATTTGATACTGCAGTGTATTAGGAGTGTTTATAGACTTTGTTGTTGGGAAATATGATTTCTAGAGAGAAAATCACTCAGGGGTAAGATGTCATTTTTACTGGGTTTTCATGATTACTTTTTATTGTGATTCTCCAAATGAAGTGTATAATATATATCCTTTGGACTCAGATGAGAATATTTGGGTTTGTTTCACAATGCAAGTTAGTTAAATGTTAAGCTCCATTTTCCTATAATTATGTGTGACCTTCTGTGAGAGTGCACGTCCCCTTTCTCTGCTCTGTGCTTGGTTCAGACAAAGCTCTTCCCATAGCTGAATCCCTTGTCCAATTGTGGATGGTTGACAGGAGGAGATACAGCATAGCTGGGCAGGACAGAGTGGGAATATCAGGTACTGAACCATGACTGCAGCCCTCTGGGCAGCACAGTAGGAAGGTGTAGGTTGATGTCAAAGCAGCCTGAAAAACAAGACTCTGTAAGTGAATTCAGCTGTCCCAAACTACTGGGTGTGAAAATGTTTGTGAATGAGATACACCAAATGTACTGGATATTTTGCATTTAGTCTTTGGGATGAAACAAATGTTTGAATCTGAGGATTTTGCACGAGATGGACCTAATGCACTGTTGAGCTCTGAGCAACTGTGTCTACAGATAGATTTGATTATGTAGACATTAAAACCCCCAGGTTTCTGTATATGTGTGTATGATATAAACACCTGCGCATCTGCTCAATTCATGCTGATATTTTCTCATAGACTCTTCCTAAAATCCTGGATAAAGTGGCTCCTGCATTTGTCATGAACAGCTGCAGCTTCCTGGTGGAAAAGTCCCGGGAGTCGACAGCCCGGGTAGTGGTGTGGAAGGAAATGGGTGTGTTGAGGAGCTACACCATGGAGAGCACGTACTGCAGCTGCAGCCACGGGCTCTACAAAGTGAGTAAACCTTTCAAAGAACTCTATGACCCTCCTCCTGATGCACATCTCATGAACTTGGAAGGATAAGCAGAGGGAATAGCCATTGTCTTGATTCTTAGCATTGTCTGCTCTCTCCAGATCCATGTAGCCATGCTTCTGAGTTTCTCCTCAGAGAAATCTTTCCATGATTTCACTCTTTTACCTTCCACACCAGGAAAATAGAGTTCTTTTTTTGAGGCTTCATTCAGCAGTAGAATAAAAAGAAACTCTAGTGTGGAGCTGAAACCATTGAACTGAAGTAGGGGGGGTTTGAGATGATACAGGGTCCTTATCCTTATAAGGGCATTCACAGTGTTGTAAAAAACTGTGTTGGCAGGTCATATGGGCATCTTTGAGCCTAGTTATGGTAATTGAATGCTAGTGGCACCAAGTTCTTTGGTACAGTCTAGCTACCTCAACATTCACCTGGCTAAATTTAAGAGCCTGCACTGAGAATCCTGCATTTGGAGTTACCACTTACTGACATCCCAATGCAGCTCATCTAAGGCTAGTTTTGACAGCTGTCCATAAGCTCAGGGTATTTCTGTGACTGTGATCTAGACAGACCCAAATTGTATGTCACATGAGGTTCCAGTCTTGGTAGTAAGGGCTGTACTTGTACTGAACGCATCAGAGACATCCATCTATGAAACCTCCTGGCACTTTTTAAGTACGCAGGATGAACTCTGGTAATTGCATTTGAGTGATGATAATTCTCCATTCACTCAAATGGTGAAATCTTTTTCTTGCTCCTTTCCCAGACCTGTTGCTTTCAGTGCAAGGCTTCCATATTCCTCCTCATTTCTCCCACTAGGGAGCAGTCCTTATCTATACAACATTAATAAGCAGTTAAAGATCCTGAAAGACCCTTAAGGAAAGAGCCATTACTACAAATAACAATTAATTAATAAGACATTCAAATAATTATCTTTGGAAGCTCTATACTAATCCTTTTACCTCTGTAGAATGCAGCCAGGAAGTACTCAGTTGCTGTTTTAACCATGCTCTACTATACACACACCAATTCCAAGACAGGAGAGGCAGGACAAAAAAGTGGCAAACTGTTTAAAGAAAGAGAATAGTGTTGCCCTGGGCATTACATCTAACACTCCCTACTCCTGAAAAGTGGTAATGGTTTTCTAATAGGCACCACAGGTCAAAACAGTGATCTTGAATCTTTTTGAGGCAGTGGGGGAAAAAAGTCTACCTCGACTCTTAAGTCAATGACAAAACTACTAATGATCTCTGTAGAGGAGGATTTCACTGATTTCCTAAATAACTACTGTAAGACCTAAAAAGAGTGACATACCAGATTGTATCAATACCTAATGATTTGTTCTCCTTCAGCATCTGTGAGGTCTTTAACCCAAATTTGCTTAATTTGTTCCATTAGATGCTTGAAATAAGAGGAAGAGAACATTAAATGCCATATTCAGATATTGCTTTTAAGTACTATGCCATCCACAGGGGCCCTGTATTATATATTAGTGGTACCAAAAATAATCAGAAAAACCTAGTGCAGATGGTTCAGGATTCTGTTTTTAAAGAAGTCCTTTAAAATGTGTGAAATTATTTTCCACATTTCTTTTTGTCCTCTTTTTCATCACTGATCAGGACCACAGACAGCCACTGAGGACAAGAGCAAGACTCACTTATGAGGGCTTGTGACTGGTGACAGTATCCTATGTTCTCATGGTCCATAAGGCAGTTTGTAAGCTGTAAAGCAGTTCTGAAATTTCCATTCTGAACACCCTGAAAAGCTGAGTCCCAGTTGAATCATAGGGTTATTTTTATGAAGTCACACATCCTTTTAATTTATTTTTTTTCTTCTTCTTTGTTTAGGATTATTTTTCATCTCAAAGATGGAAGATATATAAATATTACCATGAGGGGGCATTTTTTCACCATTTCTTCATCATAAGAATAATAGAAACACTTATTGCAATTTCTCTGATTCAAGCAGCTTTAAAGTATGTCCACTTTTGGTTTTTTTTTCTCCCAAAATCAAAATGGAATATAATTTATTATGTTGACATTTATGCTGAAGCTGCATCTAAATACATAAACTATCTCTTTCAAATTGATACTGTTGGATTATTTCCTCTTCCTTTTAGTGTTCCTTAGAGTTGGTTCTTGCTTTCTTGTTTGCTTGTTCTTACAAGTGAATTATTTAGGGTACAGACTTGACAGGCTGACCTGAAGATTTTGTTGGATAATACCATTTAATACTCATCTTTCACCTATCAAGTCAAAACTACTTCATTACTATGTGAAAGCTCTGAAATTATTCCTGCAAACTGGAAATTAATCACATGAGAGATCACTTTTTTTTTTGAGGCTTCAACGTGAGTTCTTCACTCTTGGACCCTCAAGTTGATATGTGCGTAAACAATAGACTGAGACTAATGCTCAGGCAGGAGTTGTCAGCATCCTATATTTAGAACTTTCTGACATTGGGATTAGTAGGTTTGTGTTTAACTGTGAATAGAATCTATTTCTTAATTGCATAGGATTGATCTCCCTGTAGGCATATATCCAGAATCTCTTCTGGACAAGCATGCCCTTATGTTTTTGGTACTTTTATATCTTGAAGGACAGTACAAACAGCAGCTAGGATTTGAAAGATCTCATTATATGCAGCAGAGGCTCCCAAGTCCAGCATAATTCAGTGAATCAATGGTCAAACTTCTAATAGAGTGCAGCAGACCTCAGTCCTACTCTTCAGCTTTCTCCCTGCTTGTAAGTGATGAAAGTAATTCATTCAAGTAGGTGCTTTGCTGGCTGTGAGCGCAGATACCGTGCTTGGATTGAACAGAGACATCTGACAGGGATTGTGCGAAGGACTTAGGAAGAACAAGAAAGCCTTACAGAGGCTGCAAGAGGTTAAAATATTAATTGCACAAGGCTGGTAAGCATGCCCCCTCTCACCACATCTTGAGGAAGGGCTGAGGTAAACCAGAACCTAGTTTTTCTGATAGAGAGTCCAGAAAAGATGCTGTGAGAGTTTTTCCAAGGAAGGTGTGTGTCCTGTCTTGGATTGAAACATAGCCTGCCTTTTAAAAATAGTTTAGTGACTGAAAGATAAGGCAGGAATTTGGTATTATTGATACATAAATGAGAAACAGTAGTGACCCCAGCCTTGTTTAAAAGTCATTTGATTTTGGATGGGGAGGAAGGCACAGATGAAAGGGGATAAGAGATGGTTTGTCTTTGTTGAATCTTCCTGTCTGTGGGATCAATGGAAATGCAATAAGCCAACTACCATTAATGAAGCGAAACATAAAACTAAAGAAACTATTGATCTTATCTAAGGTTTTGTTTAACCTAATGAGGAAGAAAAGAAGCGGAAAAAATATTCAAGCTCTTCCTCGTTTAGTTTGGATAGCCCAATTCAGTCTTAGAAAAGCAATGTCTCCATTTGAAAGTTGCTGAAAACAAAGCATCCAATTTCTGCAGGAAATTCTCCCTCTGGATTCTGCCAGTTTACAACCCTATGGTCAAGACAGAAAACAGACATCTCACAGAGACGTCAAAACTGCTTATCATTTGTTTGCTCATGTGAAGGCAGTCTCTGTTGTTCCCTTGTTGGAGCTTTTACTCCTCCAGCTTACTGTGGGGTTTTTATTGCTGCCTCCCTTTTGTGGGATGTAGAGTCCCTTCTCATCTTTTCTTTTTAGAAGGCTGAATGCAAGGCTGTACTGCAAGAACTTCTACTGAGTACAGGTACAGTCAGGTACAATCATGACCCCAAAACAATCAAATCTCCAGTGATACATTCTCCAAAGTTTTTCATGTGATTCAGTTATAAACTTGCAGATCTCTTTGCTGTTCCAGTCATATTCTATCTCGTTACACCGTTCCCACCATTCTCCTTGATTCCTTGTTACCTAGCCTACTAATTAAGACCCTGCTATAGCGTGTTGCACTGTGCTGTTCCATTTCGTGCCAATGCATACAGTTGAGTTCCAAACCACGTGTCTAGGTAACGTAGCAAATCTAAGTAATATAGAACCTAGGTAACAGAGCGAGCCTAAAAAATGGAGCTTCATGCTCTGTGAGTACATGCTATGTTGGAAAAGCATTTTTCTCAGCATGTTGTGCCTGGTGGAGGAGATGTAGTACTAAGGGAAATAGATTTTTAGCTTCTTGCTTCGAAGGGATTATAAACAGCAAGGAGTAACAAATGAGTTTTAAAATTATTGCAGATATCTTGACAGGGCCCTTTGAAGGAGTTTTTACTAGTGATATGGATCCCTCTTTGAAGAAAGCCTTTGGGAGAACTGGGGGGAAAAAAAAGATACTTTTTTTCTCCTTGACCATTTTAATGCTTCTAAGTCAGAGGAATTGAATACCCCAAATTTTCTCATCAAACTTGGTTAGAGGGAAAAGCCATCCCTTTGCAGAGAGATAGCATCAAGAAGCATGGCCATACAGTTCATAAGACTTTCTTGATGGTCGTTCAAAATGTCTTTGTTGAATAAAAGTGCTGAGAGTTGGTCTAATTGCAAGATCTGCTATTATTGATCCCCTTGAACCTGGCTGAATAATTCAAAATGAGTGATGAACCAGTGAGTTACCATGGAAGTGTGGCTGAACTAAAGCAATATGACAAGATGAAAGCCCTTCTTTCTAGTCTTCCAGAGGTGAACTTCTCTGTTTTGACCTGTTTCTGCCCAAATTAGCCAAATTGTTACCACTGTATGATTTGTCCATTAAGTTACAGCACTATTTCTTTATAGTTGTCTGTAGGCAATGAAAGATTTTCTTCATATTCCTCACTGTAGAAGATTAGTTACTGAATTTTTGCGAGGAATTATTACGTGTGCTGTATTCATATGCATTTTAGTACAGTTAATAGTCAGAAATAGAGTTGTTTTGATGGATTTTGCAGGTCACATGATACTGCCTCTGTTCTCCAATAAGATGTATATTGTTCTTGTAATTGGAAGTCTAATGCAGAAACTTACAAATAATTTTAATTTGGCCTCTTGCCAGTGTTCAGCCACCAACAAAAATGGTTTCAGCAATATTTTTACCATGAAGTATATTTGGTAAGTGCTTGCAGAAAGAAAACCTAAAGAAATGGGATAAATTCTATGCTTTCTGGTATACATTTCTGTAAAATGCTTACATCACCTTTGCAAGTCTGACAGACTTCTCATTTCTGATTGCTTTTGTCCCCAGGAGCTTATACTTTTCCTAACTATTGGTGAGTCTCAAAAGCATTCACAAGTTTCTTTTTTTAAAAAGAAAATCATCTCTAAAATGTGTGTGTTTAGCTGACCCTCAGTGCTCTGGGGGTCTCATTCAAAAGCAGATGCTGAGAATAAGAAAGAATGATTTTCTTTCTGATAGTCCTGCTTCCCGTTCTGGTCCAAAGTGGCTCAAATTGGAAGCAGCTGTAACAGCAAGAGAAGTGTAGTGAAAAATAGTTATCTAATAGTAATCTAAGGATAGAAAGGTCAAATTAAGGGTTTTGTTCTGTTTTCTTAAGTTGTTACCCAAGGCAAAAATTTCCATTCTGTTTGGTTTGTTTTCCTGCTTCTATTATTTCCACCAACCTCTTGCATTAACTGATTGGTGATTCATTTTATAAGATACTCTAATTGTACCTTTTAGGCTTGTGGGCATCATTTCATAAAACTATGTAAGGATTAATGACATTTAGAAAGTGGGGGAAGAGGCGTGTGGAGAAAGAAAGGGTTTCTGAGCAAACAAATCAGGAGGTGGTGGGTGATTGTCTTCCTTGAAGAGCCTTATATGAACTGCTTGCTGTAGGATTTTCCCTCGGTAGGTGTTTTTATTAGTTTGTTTTAATTATTTGACAGAATGCTACCTAAGGAATCACTTGCTTAGCTGTGCTCAGGTCTATTTGTTTCATGTCACATTAAACACTGGGATTTTGAAGGTGTTCTGACTTTGGGTCTCTCGGATTGTTTGGAAAAGCAAATCACGGAACTGGGAGAAGTTTGTGTAGGGATTGTTTGGCCCTTACGTCTCCAAGAAAACTGGAGATTGGCAGACTATCCTGGCTGGTCTCACCTTTCTTGAAGGGTAATAGTATTAAGGTAAATGTGACCAAAACCACATGAGATGTAAATATGATCTGTGTTCCCGAAACAGAGATGTTCATTGGTGTTACTGCTATTTACTAATTTTTTGTTGAAGGTGTTCAGTATTGTTATGGGGGGAGGGGGGAAGGCATTTATGTGCATTTAAAAGTCTATCAATTTTTTCAAGAAGGCAATTCAGGCCTCCATGCTCTGTCTTCACATTTCCTGAACCACTCCACAGTCGGTTTAGCCTTGCTGTTTTGGAGAAGATTGGTAGTTCAGTGAGGTCATTTTTCTTGTCATCATTTCTGGAGAAGACTTATTTGTTTTTTGTTTGGCTTTTGGGGGGCGCAAGGGAATCACTTTGGGTTCTTCTAACCCTATATAGGAGAAGACAGTCCCTCTTCTAGTGTTTGCCAAACGTAGATGTTTTGTGAATGACTCTGGAAAAGAAATGGTCTCTTAATCCAATTTGCTGCTGTACAAGCAAGCAATTGTTTTCTTAGGGTGACTGAATAATTCCGTCTCTCTTTCAAGAAGTTAGTACAGGGGTGGTTGCCTGCTGAATATCGTGCACTAGTCCATCTGTTGAGGTGTCCCATGAATGCTGCCTTCAAACAGATTTTGGAAAGAAGTCCTCCCTGGCACCTGCTGCAGTGGGTTTCATCTGTCACCCAGGTCATCTGCTTTCCTGTTCCTGGGTTGAAAGATCAAGTGTTAGGGGACTGAGGGGTGTTCCGTGTTGTTTGAACTCACACGGTTAACTAGAACAGGGGAGAATGACACTTAATAGAGAAGAATGGGCACGCAGCTTTCTGTATCCTCCATGTCCCCAAAGCACTAAAACCCAACAGGAGAATTATCAGGGGGCACTGGATAACAGTATTTTAGTCTTTCTCGTTATTGATGTGTAGCCATGCAATGATATATATGGATTTTTTTTATATATATGACAAAAGTTCAACACTGGTTAATAGCTGGATCATGGATGAAGATACAAATTTAAATTGTTACGTTTTATGTTGATTATTTCTCCTGATAATGCTGAGGCAGCTGTATCCATGACTTGCTAAGTTCAGTGTTGTTACATCAAGGTAGATTTGGGTAATTAGTTTTGGAGAGATCTTCTAGAGACCTTAACAGTCTTGGAAGGAAAGACATGTTAGTAAAGCTGTAGATAGAAGATCATGGGGTCTTAGCTCCCATTTTAAGACCTCACTCATGGTAATCACATTTTTCTGTCTCTCCTACTTAGTCATTCAGGCTAAGAAACAGGATGCAAATCATGGCATCACAGAAAATATAGGTACTATATTCTGAGATTTCATTGGTAAAAACATGTTGCAAAAGGTCCTTGACCACAAACAAGTGAAAAATTTGCTAGCTTCCCTGCCTTTTGGAACCAATTTCAAAGTTGACGTTTAAGGGATGTCTGCTTCTCCAGCTCCTAAGCAGACAACCTGGCCCAATCTGCAGCCCTTTGGCAGAAGCAACATCTTAAATCAACTCCTTTGTCTCTACTGTTGATAGATTGTTGGGTGCTGACTGGTTGCATTACTGGAGAATAGGTCCCATGCCATATGGTTAAATTATGGTACAATAAAAAATGACGACAGGGGTGAGATCATAATAGATATGACTCTGCAAAGCTGGGAGGTATCCAGTTCTGTTGAGGTTCAGTGGACATGGCTGGCATGCAGAATAGCAAAGCAGAGCAATCATGTACCTCCTCCTTGGCCCAGCCTTTTCCACCAGTATATAATTCAGACAGTTGTTATCAGCTCTGCTGTTTAGTCCTTCTGTTTGGGACTCAGCCTTGGAGTGCTCCTTCCAAGAGATCTCTACAATCTCCTACATTCCTTTCACTTGCTAATTGGACTCGATGGATCTTAAAGGTCTTTTTCAACCTAAATGATTCTATGATATTAATGTTTCCTAGTAGGTTGCTTGCTTTTTATTAAACCAAGGGACATAGCAAACTCCTTGGGGCTGAGTTGTGGAAAGCAGACACTATCTTTTTTCCCCTGTGCACTGTAAACAACTGTTGTTTCTGCTTTGTTTATGGGATCTTTCTCCCTCGGGCACTTTTGCACTTCCCTAGATACTTGGTTGCACCCCAGTCTTACTCTATTCCAATGCTGTACTCAAGAAAGGAGGTGATATGTACAGATAGGGGCTATCAAACTGTTCCTCTAAAAAGGGAATGAGCGACAAGACAACATGGAATCTTGTCATATCCATCTTCCAGAATTTGAGAGAACATGATTAGATGGAAGAATACCAGGTTTTGACATTACAAATCTGGGCAACCTTGATGCTTAAAGCAAAAATAAATAAATAAATAAATGCATTTGCAATTTGACTTGCATGGAGAAGAGATTGCATTTTGTGAGGGAACAAGATATGAATCAATGGCTCATCTCCATATATTCACCCTGCTGACAAGACACTGTTATTGTGGCCCCATTTGAAAAGGAACAAAACCAGTGTAGTCATGTGGAGATAGGAAAACAACAAATGCTGTCACCTTGTGACCAAGGGGGTGGGTCCTTCCATGTGCTGTAAGGAGGGACTAACTCTCTTAGTATTAAAATCCATGCTGCCATGCTCAGAAGTCAAACAGTCTTTTGTTGTGCCAGAAGGCTGAAAACGACCAGCAATTTGTGATCAGGCTAATCTCTGAATTGTATTTATTCAGTTTATGGGGGGAGCTGAGGACCTGGTTTGACTTCAGATGTGGATCTGTGAGAGAGCCTTAGCTACGTTCTCAGTACAAATTATTAGAGCAAACAGAAAGCTACAGAAGTGAAGCAAACTAGATGTTTAAAGATTATTTTAAATTTTCTATTATAAATATTACAGTGGTGTGACAAAGTAGACAATTGCAGTCACGCAGGCTTGTATGTGTTTTTACTGGATGAAATGTTACTGTTTTATTGGAAGCTCACTAAAAAATCTTGGATGGCATGACCTTGAATGCCTGTGGAATTCCAGTCTACTAAAGAAAAAAACCCTTGGGAAAGATAAGGGATAGAAAAGCAACGTTCCTAATGAAAACTAACTGCAGTATTTCAGTGGCATCCCTTTAAAAGTGCAGCTATCATTGCACATCATCCTTTCAAGTTTTCTGTGGAATTACAGCAGCTAGCTTTTTGATTTCTGATGTCTCTCTTGCTTGTTAATCTGGCCTCGTGTGGATTTATTGTACAAATCTATTTGGCAGCTGAAAATTGCCCTTTGATGAAGCTCCTAGTCTAATCATGAACTCCTCAGGCATGGAAAATAAGAATGGGGAGGTGGCAAAAGCACAAGCTAAAAGAGACATGTTTGTCTTTGACTCTGCATGGGTTTTAGAAGCATCTAAATTTCAAAGTCTTTCACATGCAGGATTTTTTGCAAAGATTGGTTTTGCTTTTCCTAGGATCACAACATTTGCCATGCTGGATCAGACCACTGGTCCATATAATCAGGTATCCTGCCTCATACAGAGGCTGGTTCCTCACGGCTCAGAAGAAAACAAAACCCGCCTGTAATGCAACTGATTCAATTATACTAAGACACGGAAAGGAAATAATCCTACCAGCTTGACCCACCTCTCCTCCAATTCATACGTATTCATTCTCTGTGAATGGCACTTTTTCATCCCCTTTCATATTCTTTTCTCAGGCAGGGCTTCCTGTAGCAGTGAATCCCACTAGTTGATGCCCAGAATATGTGTATGCTGTCCATTATTAAATGTAAACTATATATTGAAATGTCATCTCCCTTCTTTCTCCATTCTGTCCCTTTGCTGGTTTCTCTGTCTTTGTAAGATGCACTTCCCACAGCTGCAGTAGTTCCCAGTCTGTTTTGTCTGTCAGCTTTCTATCCATGTTTGCTGCCATCCTTATGCCTCCACTATCTACTCCCATGTCTCCACGTCTGGTTGCTTCTAAAATCAAATTAGATGGTCTATTCATTCTCTCTGGTCTCAACATCCGTGAATAGATCCTGGCTTCACCCATCTCTTGTCTATATGGTCGATTTCTTTGTTTCTTTGTTTTGTTTCTAATCTGGATTTATTTTTTCACATGTGCTAAATTCCTGTACTAATTATGTTATCTTTTCTCTCTATTTTTCTTCCTACCACAAAATTAGTTTCAAATTACCCAATACGTCAGGATTGACTCTTACTGCTTTGCATTGAAAATACTAAATTCCTTCCTCGCTGACAGAGTTCTGACATTTCTTTTTACTTAAATCACAATATATGCCCTTGGCTGGTACTCTAAACATCATAAATAATACATGCATGTCTGCACACTGTGTCATGTGGTGGGTTTGTCCTTGAGTGGGGTCAGGTCTTCCAGTTGAAGGAGGTCAATATTACATGAATCCTCTCTTGGAGATTATGCTTCTATCCCGGCTCCTTGAATACAATAATCATGTCCTTTCAGTGTAGTGCAGCTCCGCAGCCTCTCTCCCTTTCTGTGACTTCAGACATTGGAAGGAGGTGGTAGGGAATCCCAAATGGCACTAGCAGAGAGGTCAGCATGCTGTGCTGCACGTGTATGAGATACACACATGTGATGGCATATGAAGCAGGACTCAGAAGCAGAAGTCTCAAGTCTGGATTGAAGACCTGACAAATATTCCAGTGTCATAGTAAGAGCAAAGGGGGCTCAGTTCTCCTACTCTCATCTGCCATGTCCTGTAACAGAGAAGGCTGCACTTGATGGGAAAGGTATTCGGCACTGAAAACAGAATCCTGGACTTTTAATGGTTGGAAAGGGACCATTAGCTGTTCTAGTTTGCCCTCTTATATATCATAAGCCTTTGGGCTTCATGCAGGCAGCTTTGTATGAAGCCTGATAAATTGTGTTTGTGTAAATAGGTTTTACAGAAAAAACATTCAGACTGGGTTTGAGAACATTGCATGATTGAAAATCTATCTGGTCTCCTGGTATTTTGTTCCAGGGGTCAGTAACTGTTAAGTATTGCTGCCTTTTTCTAATCTGAATTCCTCTGCCTGCTGTTTTCAGCTGCATTCTTGTTATTTTTCTCTCTTACTTGAGAGAGACTTAGTAACTTGCAGTTTGTTCTCTTTAAGGTGCTTACACAATGCAGCCGAGTCACCTTTCTATATATGTTGATAATTAAATAAACAGGCTGAATTCTTTAATAGTTTGTATATGTCACAACATGCAGGAAAGTGCCTCGGAATTAGCTAAAGGTGCAAGTGGAAAGTCCTGTGCTAAACCACATTAAGCTACATGTCAACAGTCTGAAGCAGAATTAAGGTGACCTTAATTAAATGTGGCTTAACTCATTTCTAAAGTAAATTAAGGCAAACTGAATTGCAGACACTTTAATTCTGAATAACAGAGCATAAATATGTGCTTCTGTATGTGATAAACTTGTACATGTAAAGTTAAGGTTGTGCTTATGCCAGGTGAACTATGAAACAGAAGTTGGTAAGCCTAGCAGGAGAGTTTTTGATGGAATTTAGAGTTTAATGATTTATCTTCTAGTAAGACTCTATATTGCGTATTGCACATGGATGATGAAGAAAAAAATAACCTGCTGTGATCTGCCTTGCATGTGCTCTATTCTAATTTTTGTCTAAGGAATACATTTTTGATGCATGTGCTGGTGGTAGGGCATCTATGAGTGGTCTAGAAAGAGATTTCAGTGCAGCATACCGCCTGGGGAAATGCAGATACCAGGGACAATTCAGAAATCATTTGCATACATGCTCTAAGTGAGGAAGGATCGGACATGAGGAAGCTGAAGATAGTAGAAAACAAAAAAAGATGTTGGTTACTCATAGCCAAGAGAAGGAGGAGAATTTGGAGTTGTTCAATGCTGATGTGGTATGATGCTCATCTTTCAGATTCTCTTTAAGGTGGTTACTGCCATAGAGAGAATTAAAAGGATATCTCTGAATGTCTTTTGATGTAAAACAAAAAAAACATTGAGAGGTTTTTTTCAAGCAGCTTGATTGTCATAAGTGAGCCTTCCTTAGGAAAAGTGGACAGAGGAGTAAACAAAAGTGTAACATGACAGTGCACTGTCTGCCTAGAGCCAAAGAATAAGATGCAAAGTCAGGTTTGGATGATGCATGTTGGGAAGGCATGGCAGAGAAATACGTGGCGTTGATAGGTTGTAGAATTCCTTAAGAATCTTGATGAAAAGGAAAGACAAAAATCTTGGTGATTTTCTCACAGAGCTTTTTAAATTTATAAATACATGAAGGAAGGAAAGATGGAAAGATAACCATTGATTGCATAACTGATGTGAAGCAGAAGACTTTTTTTGGAGAAGTGAACCCTGTTCCAGTGGTCATGGGGATCACGTGGATGAGGGACCCTTGTGCTTCAGAGGAAGAGAACTAATTTTTCATGAAGCAAAACGAATGCTGAAGTAGAAGCGGGGGAAAAAAAGGGAGGGTTGGCCGAGTTCTATGAAAATAAATGCAGTTCAAAGTCAAATAGCTTATCCTAAACAAATTGAACCAGTGTGGGGAAAAAAACTGCAGAAGGAATATATTTCTCAAATGTCTACATGCTACTGCTAAGCATGAGAGTAATTAGCAAGAGCAATTGAAAGATCTTGCTGATAAAATGTAATGTAACTGATCATACTGAAAAGTGCTATATTAATTTTGGAATTTCATTTTTGGTATTTCAGAGCCTCCAGATATTGGTCTATGCCCTGCTTGGGAAGGAAGGAAAGGGTATTAAGCATGTCTGGCTGGGATGGGGTGAATGAAAATGTATTACATCCTCATTTACCAGTAATTCAGGTCTACAGATTGTAGGTACTCTGACAAAGTCTAGGAAATGAGCCTGCTTGGCACACTGAATCAAACTAGAAAATAGGATAAGTTACCTCATAAGTACTCATATTCCATACAGAAGAAGTAAATGTCTATCTGTGGGTTTCATTTTGGGCGAGGTATACCTGAGATTTCATGTGGCAGCACTAAATGCTGTTAAAGATTCCAAGCATTACAGATGACTGTTTTCTAAGACAAAAGATGGAATATCCAGTGTAACTCTGTTTTGGACTACATTATAATAGGAAAAAAATTAATCTTTGGTGAAGGAGTTAGTGGTTACCTAGACACCAGTGATCATGACCCAATTACATTTAATATGGGCAGAGGACAGTGTTCCTATTAGAATGTGTTCCTGTATATTTTTTTTTCCTTAGTAAGGGCTGATTATCCAGAGCTGAGGAAATACTATAGGTAAAGCAGACTACAAGAGGCAGGGGGGGTAATAGAAGTCCTATAAATAAACCCGGAGTTCTTTTATGGAAGGGTTTTGTTACCTATCGAAAAAGGCACAACTCTAATCAAGAATTGAGGACATAATCAGTAAACATGGATCCTGGTTAAGTAGCAAGGGAAGGCAATAATTAGAGTGCAGAGGACAGTGAATCACAATATTGATGAAAAATCTACATGATAAATTATAATATAAGACAGATTTCTGTTATTTCAATTTCCGTTTCTTGTTTGTTAGCACTAATTGTTTACTAGGATTTCTGAATGTAATGAGTAAACAACAGTAGAGGTTATTTTCCTAAATGTAGCTGATGAAAATAACCTTCTAAGGGATAATATCATAGATTTATTGTTGCCGAACAAAGAAAATGGGGAAAATAGATACCAGCCAATGTAATGGATTCAAGAAGCTAAAAAGTAAAAATTCATGGTAGTGAGTACTAAGAATAGTAAGAAAGCATTTGGTATCATAACTAGAAAGTAAGTTCCAGAACACGATTATAGGAATTACTGCATTGATAATAATATTTAACAGATAAACTTGTTAAAGTAATACCTTTAACTTGTTGGAGGTGTTTCTTTTTCCACCTGTAATGTTGTTAGTCTTTCCAAAGATTATGGTATGTTATAGTCCGGGCCTTCTCCATGATGATGATGCTAAACACTGGTTGTCATTCCTCTTACCACTTCTTTCTTATTAGGTCTCCAGACTAGGTGCAGAGGGGACACTCTGACCCTTTTTATCTTCCACGGATTGGCATCTGTGAGATATCTATTGAGTTTATTTCCTCTGCCCCAGAAATGGGACATTTATTGGGGTGACTGCCCACTCAGTCCTGGCAAATTTTTTGCCTTAGGGGTTGGAGTTAGAGACAAAAGTCTTACCAGGCTGATACTAAGACTTGCACACACCACCAAAGATAGTTTACCTCATTTTCTGTTGTCATCATCACCATAGTCAGGGCTTCCTCAGCACCTTTCACTTCAGGAGACAAAAAACATGAACACATCTTTTTGGAAAGCAAGTGTTGTCTTTGAAACCTGATAGTTCAAGCCAAAGTTCCCATTTTGCACTAGGGTGAAAACACAGCCTTTTAAAGTAACGTGTAAAAATTGAAAACAGATGATTGTAGAATGGAGCATTATCCTCTTTTGGGCCGAAGAAAACTCAGATTCTAGTCAGCCTGATTCAAAGCATGGACTTAGATCACCAGAAGGTTCTTTGTTGAACTTGTTCCCTCTTCTCGTGTAGGAGCTTGTTACATTTTGTGTAAATAATGAGAGATTCCTTGAGCCAGAAAGAGCCTAAGCATACAACTCAGTAGCAATGCTACTCATCTAAAATGGAACAGCCCCAGTCTAAACCACCACTCCAATATTTAATTAATAATATAATAATAATTTAATATTTAATTGTTAATAGGGGGAAAAGGGAGCTTAGCTGGAAAGCATGTCTGTCTTTCGGGGTCTGATCAAAATCGTCACCCAAGATCTGAGCAATTCTTCCTCAGAAAAGTAACATCTAACCTGTTACATTCTCCCAAAGGAGTTTTGGCTTAGGTCAAAGAACCCCCTAAAAACATACAAAAAAACTCCTCCAAAAACCAAATACAGCTCCCCGACCCCTCAAACAAAACAAAAGAAAACCCAACAACTAAACCAAAAACAAAACCCCTCTGCCTCACAACTTTTCTAACTGAACCTTTTACTGTGTCCTACCTCTTCTTAGGTTTAGGAATAAAGCAGAAAGTTTCCTTTGGGGGTGCTGGAAATATAATGACTGCACTTTACCATAAAACTGAATCAGAGATTCATACAAAGCAACAATGAGAGAGATATTTTTTAATGACTTTGAGGAAGATACTGCAAATGAGTTTCAGAGAGAAATACAGCTGTGTGCAACCAAGGCTAAAAAAGCCCAAAAATGTTGTCCATTTTACTGTAGCTTGTAGCCTGCTGGAGATCACTTATGTGTTTTATAAAATATAGTTTAAAATAGATATATGGATTTGCTTTTGCCACGGGATCAAAAGGGCCGTTTGCATTTTTGTGGAAGGTACTGTGGGTTTTTTTTGTAGTCATTCCTTTAAAAGCTGTTGGGTCAGCATATTGCAAGTGCAGAAACTTGTTCTGATTTGGAGGGAAAGCTGGTAGTTTATAAAATGATTTTATCGTGCAAGATAACTGGAAGTCGAGTGAGAAGAATATTTGATTAGAAATGCTATCTCTACATGAAAACAGTTGAAGAGGAATCTACTACTTCTGAAGGTATTTACTTTGCCACTCTCTTTTCCCATTATATTATACCTTCAATTCCATTTTTATTGCCTTCCTCATATTTTTCTTCCTAGCCTTGAGAATTAATAGGTTTGAACCTGGCTGTTGCCTGAGTTAGGAAGAAGGGCTAGATAACCATGTCATGATAGCCCCAAGCGTGTATTCCTCATTGGTTGGCAGTGGTGGGGAATAAGGGACATGACCCTGTAATACAACATAACCAAGCCTGAGTATCACGGTACCTTGCTCCCAACCTTCAGCTGCCCTGCACCCAGGTGAACAGGCACCTAAAGTCAACGCTGTAGCCTGTGCAACTAGAAGGAGCCTTTCCACCAAAGATGGAAGCAAAGAACGTGCTGCGTGATGGGTTCTTAGAGTTCTCTGCGATCTGCTGGCTCGTATGGATTCTGCAGTAGGGAGCTGGACACCAGTTTTGCAGTGACCTTTTAAGAGCAGCCCTTTTGTCTTTTCTAGTAAAAGAGAATGAAATAAATGGGATCTGAAAGCAGAACTCAGGCTGGCTCTAAAAAAGTGACAGAAAGGTCACTTTTCTGATCAAGACAGTGTATTTAGTGTTCGGAAGGGCTTCTACGGATCAAAGCATTGAAGCTTTTTCTGGAACAAGCACAACCCCACTAACCCCCATTTACAGTGAAATGACTTGAATTTCTGATCTGATTGAGGAGCTCTAGGTAAATGACTGGATACCTGCAGCAAACCACCAAAACTGCTTCTATGGTTTCCCACATTCAGTCCTCGCAGATGCTCACCAAATCCTTTGATTTGTGTACGCTGAAGTATAATTTGTACTGGGGCCTGGTATTAAATGTCAGCTTTGAAAATGAGCCTTGTCACGACTAATGCAAAATTCACTCCTGTGGTTAATTTAACAAGATAGATCGGCAGATATCATACATTTATTGAACAACCATAATTATATTTATATTAATGCCGGTCTCTGCCCAGGAGAGATTCGGGCCTGACATAATAGGATTTGTTCATAATGCAGAAGTGAGATTGCTGAATATGGAAACAAACTCAGGATCGTGAGAAAGAGGCCGTGCTGTGGGCTGAGAGTGAGTAGGTCTGGGATGGTCAGGTGCTGGTTGTGCAGGTGAGGCTGTGGGCTGGGACAAAGGTACGGGATTAGAGCTCGTGTCAGACGTTGGGAATGCCGACAGCTTTTTGGTTGTTCTGGACGCTTCAGAGTTGGTTGAAATTCATTGGGCGCTGGTATTGACTGCGCTCAGGTGCACTGCATTTTGTGTGCTCATTCACTTTAAAAGGTCAGCAAAGCACCCTGATAATTTCAAAGGCAGCCTGCTGTGCCTGAAATGTATTTAGTTTCACGCTGTCTCCTCTGTGGGATAGTGTACCAAGTTGTTTTGGTGTGATACTGATCATGTAACACATTTTTATGTGGACAAGATCATTGCTTAGGCTTCAGAAACGGGTAAGAATTGGATTCTTTCTGAATCTTTGTATGTACAATTATGTTATTTCAGGAAAATGGCCTCTGGTTATTGCTCTGTTCTGTCTGGTTGCACTGATGTCCTGGGAATAAAGCAGAATGTTTCTGGGACAGTGGCAGTTCTTCTCAGCTGGTTGCAAGAGGGCAAGAACAGCCTCTGCTGGATCCAGCAGCATCTGCCTGCTTCTTATGCTGACACGGTGCCCACCTCTCCTCCTCTGCATGCTGATGTCCCATATCTTTAGTCTGCTTGTCTGTCACCGTAAACAGGGGAGAACAACATTGACAGCGTTGGATTGAAGGGCTGTAAGTGGTTATTGATTCCCAGCCTTCTTGCATTTGTAGAGGTGGGGGTCAGGAAGGTGTGTGTTTGGGTGCAGACATGAGCATGCAAGTTTGTTACAGTCCGTTAGCACCGGTGGGTAAGAGGATGTACATGATTATGCTTTTCAGGCGGGTTTGTGTAAGCTGTAGGTAGCTGTGGGCTCGTGGGCACACGAGGTCATGCACTGGTACACAAGTTGTGCACAGGGCTGTGAGCATGTGTGCGAGTGAGCTTTTCTCTCTGCGTATAGGCAGGACACTATATGTAGTTGGCAGCAGCGTCGCTTGAAATGACATGAGCATGTGTGTCTTGTGTGTGTGTGTGTGTGTATGTAGTAGCACATGGGGCTGCTTGTGGGTCCATGTGGGGCTAGATGCAGCTCAGATGCTGAGGGGATGTGCAGCATTCTGCTGTCATGTGACAACTAGGGCCAGTAGGCTGGGGAGAAGGCAGAGGTGCACGGCCCTCAGCCTCCCTGCTAAATCTTTCTTGCGTAGCACATGTGGGAGTCTGTAATAGCTTGTGAAGAGGAGAAGGAGCTCGTTTCTAAATGAAGACTGAAAAGAAAATGCACACAGTGATGATGGAGTTCAGATTTCATTAGCTTCTGATATCTATGTTCATAGGAAAAGAAAAAAAAATTGATAAAAAAAAATCACAGTTCCTTGGTGACCTTTTAGTAAATGCAAAGCTAGGGGGGAAATCTGTCTTTTCAGTTCCTTTACTTTTGTAACTAATTCGAATGGAGGTGTGGAGTGCAGCCTATAGGAGTGCAGGGGAGCCTGCCGAGGAACAGCACACTCACAGCACTGGCATCTGTTCATATGGTAGCCCCCAGGACAGCGGAGGAGATGAATGCCTACTGAGGTCCTGTCCCATCCCTTCTTCCAGCTGAGGTTGGACCGGGAGGGTAAGGCAGCCTCCTCAC
This sequence comes from Actenoides lindsayi, assembly GCA_025331215.1. Classification (NCBI taxonomy): domain Eukaryota; kingdom Metazoa; phylum Chordata; class Aves; order Coraciiformes; family Alcedinidae; genus Actenoides; species Actenoides lindsayi. The sequence continues at coordinate 56,954 of WTSP01015660.1, read as the reverse complement.
ACTGGGCAGCTCATTTCAATGGCACCTTATTGACATGAGGTGGTGGGTGGGAAGTGTCAAGGTGGTGGGAGGCAAACCAGTACTGTTGCTTTAAGCTGATGTTACTTGCTGCCTTATAGAGCAGGGGCAAGCACCTAATCACTTAAAAATCCAGTGTTTAGCAAAAGGTTGAAAGGAAAGTGCCTGGTCTTCCTTAACTCTTCTCACCTTTCTTTAGAGTCTTCTACAGCTCTTTAGAAATGTCTTTCTCAGCATAAATATTTTTGGGAATTAAAACAATGGGGATGGATTTCGTGGCAGAGTAGGGCAGGACAAAGCAAAACCATTTCTGCTGGTGATACAGAGTCAGATTCCATTTCAGTGCCCTCAACCTGTTGATTCAGAGGTACTCAGCACCTTAAAGATGTGTAAATGATGACTTGTTATTTAGGCCTTTGATACTAATTACAAGGGTGGACACTTGATACCGGGGTATTCAGCTAATATTTTAGTGTCTGCTGTTGACTGTTGTATCATGAATGGTATCTTCTGAGAGTAAATTGCTGGAAAGGAGGAAAAACCTTGTCTGTATTTTCTATGTCTCTTTGGAATAATCTTTTGTGACACTCTTCAGGAGAGAAAAGGTTCAGGTAGATTTATGAATTCATGTGAAAAAGTTCTTGAAAGAGGGAGAGCCTGAAGAGAGATCAAATTCATTGTAGTAGAGATTTGGCTTATTATCTGCTCATACATCCTTAAAATGAGAAGCATGTGGCTCCTCTAGGCCTGCTCAGAATACGTAAGTATGGTCCAAGTAGCATTTAAGGTCAAGCTGGCATTGCTGGAGATCCTGACTGGCTAAAATTAGGGAGGGTAAAATTTTGAAGTGAGGCTTATTTCGTGAACATTGAAAAACAGGTATTTCAATTCCCAAGGTGCTTCATTAAATATCCTGCTCTTTCCAGTCAGTTCCACTGATTTCACTTGAAAGTGTACAGCTGTGGTAAACTGAATTAAATGTGAGAACTCATAACTCCTCATCCAGATTCTAAGTCTTAAAGAGCTTCCTAAAAGGCAGAATCAGTAATTGAAGGCCTTCTCTTTGAGACAGCCAGAATGCTCCCAAGACAACCAGAAGTGTTTTACCCATAATATTTGTGTCAATACTACAGAGGCTTTCCATAACCCCAAAATACATTTAATTTATGTGCTTGAATTTAAAAGGAAAGGGGAAAAAATAAAAATAAGACTTAAAGCCTTAAGATCTTTTTCATCCATGGCACATGGCACTTTTGCGTGCTACAGCACAAAATTGCTTGTTAAATAGAACTTGGCCTATAAGGTTGTGTAGAATTTGCTTTCCTTTTGGAGGGAAACTCATCAGTAGAGTACATGGAGAGGTTAGTTCCACATATACCTCATGTAACCCGCTTCTGCGAGCTTGTTATTTGCCTATGAGTGAGTGTTTTTCCCTTGTGAATGGATGTGCCCACAGCTCTTCCAGACCTGGTTAGAGAACTTGTGAGGACTGAATTAAAACTGAGTCTTTACTGATTGCACATGATCCTAAATGGATTGAAGAGAGGCTGCAGAGCTCGACAGAAGAAAATGGGAGAAGGTGCTTGATGGATTTTGATGGATTTTGGTGGATTTGAGTGTTTTCAGTAGCTGAACATTTGTATTTCCATTCCTTGGCTTAAGACTGACACTGGACTAAGGGTCTTTGACGTGTCTTTAGGGGAAAATCCTAAGTGTTGGAGCTTGGCCTGCTGAAGGTGGGGTCTGTTGCATTTTCTAGTCTGAAACTGGAATGGCAGAGGCTGCAGGGTGGAGGAGCATGAGCAGGGCAGGGTTAGTGGCACTGAGTCACAGAAAGCACAGCACAGGTTTATGCTTATGCATGACTACAGTCTGCATAATCCATTGCTTGCTGACAAGTGTACTGTGTTCACATACAAAGTGAAAAACAAGAGGGTATATTTTTCCCCAAATCATTTGCCAATCTCTTTTGATTTTTATTAGGAGTTTGGAAGAGTCTGAGTAATAGTACTGCTCAGCTTGGCTCTATGTAAAAGGGCTTAATTTTTATGTTTCCATTTAGTCACTTTTATTGTGTTGTTTCTTAGCTTGGTGATGAATAAATCTCATTTACACTATAGCAAATGCCTCAGAAATAGAGAAACAATTCTGTGCTTTCCCTTTGTATGTATTGGGTGTGACAGGTCTTGCTGGGTGTAATTAATTTACTTCTGTAGGACCAAAATCTGAATTATTGTGTTTTCCTATTGTATCATTAATTACTAGAAATTATGAATGTGGTGTAAATCAAAGAATCACAGAATGTTAAGGTTTGGAAAGGACCTTGAAAGATCATCTAGTCCAATCCCCCTGCCAGAGCAGGATCACCTAGAGCAGGTCACATAGGAACGTGTCCAGGCAGGTTTTAAATGTCTCCAGAGAAGGAGACTCCACAACCCCTCTGGGCAGCCTGTTCTAGAGCTCTGTCACCCTCAGAGTGAAAAAGTTTTTCCTTATGTTTCTGTGGAACCTCATAAACACATGAAGAGTGTGTGCATAATTGACAAGGGAAACAGAGATGAATCTGTGTATTTTTTGTTTATCTACCTGCCTGTACTTTCCTGAATCACACATGAGGTGAGTGTTTGTACTCATGGTGTGTTTACGTTCAGCGAATATTCCTGAGTGTAATCTTGGAAGTGTGTTGGTGGAAAACTACGACTGACTGTGGGTACATACACGTGAGCGTGGGAGCTAGTCCAAAACACATTCTCTCAGACCTTCCAAGTGTGCAAACGTGCACCAGTGTGTGTGATGAAAATATCATTTTGATTCTCTGCTTATGAATGGCTGCTGTTCGTTGTGATACCTGTGTCTTAGAAATGTGTCCTTGTGCATCTGTGACGGGTGCTGTGGGTGTGTGAATGCACAGATGTGTTGAGCGTGTTTGGTAAGCGCACATCAGTCCACGCAGAAGGAAATGCAGTGGACGAAAATCTGCTAGCAACTCCGCCTCAATCATGTTTAGCAGTTTGGGTTTTTTTTTTACGGATTTTCCTCTGCAAAATAAGACCCACAAATGAAATAAGAGGGTATCTAAGGCAGTGACCGTGCAGTTGATTGTCAGTCTGAGACAGACAGCTTTCCATATGTGCCTTTTTCTCTCACTGACTACTACTAGTAGCAGTTAATAAAGACATCGGGAGTTTTGCTGGTTTTGTTTGGTTTTATGGTTGTGTGTTTTGGGTTTTTTGTTTGCTTTTTTTTTTTTTTGTTTGGGTTCTTTTTCAGAGAAATGTGAATAAGAGCTTGGCAGAAACTGCATTTCTTGAAAGTCATGTCTAACGTTTTTTTCCACTGTCAGCCAGTTCCTTTAGTCTCTGAACATAAGACTTGCCAGTAAAAGTCCAGAAATAGCTTCTCTCACTAGAACTAATGTTTGCCAACAATAGCTGGGGAAGAGGAAAGGAAATCTATTTCTGTAGCTGGATTCTAACGTGAGGTAACCCTGTTGGCTTCAACAAAAATTAATTTGGCACCTAAAGCTAAAAGGTTTATTTGTACTGGAAAGGTTTTTGACCAAATTCAAATATGATGGTTGAGAGGTGACATGTGTTAGCTGCTTATAGACAGAAAGGTGTCAGACAAGTGAGTGTAATGTAATGCAGTGATGTTGTAACCTCTATACTGAGGAGTGTAGGAGAAAGGAGTATGTGCCATCCCAACATCAGGGCTGAATGTGAAGGACTGTAGAGCTGAAATTGAAGGGACAGGCAAGTTCAGCTCAGCCTAGTGATAGACATGTAGAGGGACCATTTTTGCTTGTCCAAGCTACAGCTTCTCACTCTTGCTCATCTGGGGTTGAGGTGAATAATTTTAAGTGCCTGTACTGAGGAAAGCATTAAGGCCAGTGATAGTAATGGGAGAAATGGGCTTAATACCAGATATCTCTCCTTGCCAGCCAAGGCCCTGTGCCACTGCTGCTGAGCAAGGTGAGCAGGCCAGGTCTCTGAATGATAATCAGGTTCAACCAAGAGCCCTGGTCACCAGACAAGTCCATGGTGAAGAAGCAGGTCCAAGGTCAAACCAGGAACACAAGCCAGTGAGTGAAGACCAAGTCCAGAGATAATGACTGGGTCAGCCTAGCAATCACCTGTTAGGTCAGTAGTGACAAGGAAGGTCCAAGATGAAGACATGTGGTCAGTCCGTGGCTCAGAGTCCAGACTGATGGGATCTGTGGTCAAGACTGATGGGCAGATATGTTTGTTGCTTTTGCTGGCAAGGCAAAACCAGGTTAAGGTTCTCAGTTGCTGTAATAACAGCTATTCTGATAGAAGCAGACTGCTTCCAGTGTTGCATCCGTCTGCTGCCATCCATGAAGCATCACCACTCTCTCCTGAACTCACATGGCTTTTTAGTCTTCCCATTGCCTGAAAGCCTGTGGTTGTATGTCATCTTCCTGAGCCTGTCCAGATTCCTCCCCTGTCTGTTCCTGCTGTGTGGGGACAGCAGCAGCTCCCTACCCACCTTGTATTCTGCCATCTACAGAGGTTGGATATTCTTTGTTAGAATGACAGTGGTGCTCAGAGGCTTGCTGGACCTGTCTGTCCTCAGGCTGGTGCTCAGGAAGCTGGGAGTGAACCTGCTGTATGACAGACGTTAAGTAAAGGAACCCAGGCTCCCCAGAGTGAGGTGATGGGCAGCCAGTCTGCCTGTGGGAAGGATTTACTCTCAGGAGGAAGGGGAGAAGCAGGGGGTAACTGAAGATCTGACTGCTATCCTGACCTCAGCAGCTACCTGCCATTTTATCTGAGGGGGTTTCATGTATTGTTATTGGTTTATTACAAAAAGGATACAAGATCTTTTTTAAAACAGACTCTTTTCTTTGGTTTTAGGGTGAGAGGTTTGGGTTTTTTTGAAACTTAATCTTTATTTCTTGTTAGTCCCTGATTATTTTTCTAAAGTATGGCAGAATTCCAGATTAACAGCTCCAAACAATTTTGTTCCTAGCAGCGTGAATTCAAGTGTGAGAGGTAAAGAGAACTGTGAGCTCTCTCCCTAGCTCTGCCAATGCCCTTGACGAGGTGCCTTTGACTAGATCACTCCTCCTCTGATTCAGCATCCCTGCTTGCAGCCTGCAGCACTGCTCTCCTATATCCCAGAGGGCATCCTGCAATTAATTGAGGAATGTATCTAAATGGCTTTAGCATGCAAGCCGAAAGTCACCAGGGACAAAGCTTTTACTAGGGCAGGAATAAAGGTCAGGCCCTTGCTGACATCGTTGTCTTGATTAATTAATACACTAATCTCTATAACTCCTCTTCAGCAAATATAATTTGGCCTCATCTCTTGTTTTGTTCATTTTTCTGTGACTTAGCTGTGAGAGAACTAATGAAAAAAACTAGATGGAAAATACTGCTGCTCTCTGTATCCCCTCCCCTCGACCAGCCCCACACCTCGTTGGCATCCTTTGCCCCCGTTTGTCTGAGGGCTTTGCAGAAAAGTCCCCATGCCAGTTAAATGACTCTTCATTGGATATCAAAACAAACTTATCCCTCAGTTATGAATTTGAGCAGTGATGCCTGATTACTTGAATTACTAACAGTGTGTGGAAGTAACTGAAGGGGAGCATTAGATTTGATGGTATTTCCCTGTGGTTATTTCCTACGGGCAAGTGCAAGACCTATGCTAGGAAATGTTAGGGAGCCTTTGTTCCTTTGGTGAAACCTGCTGAAGGGCTGAGTAGCCATCCATGGGTGCAGGAAGGAGATGGGGGTAGTTTGGATTCTGTCACTGATAAAGCCCTCGGGCTCACTCCTCTGGGAAGGCCACTTAAGAACACAGAGACTGTCTGGGGTCTATTAGGGATTGTTATCAGCATCAGAAGATGAAAAAGGGCTTGAAGAGGAGCAGAAGGCAGAGTGAGCAAATGTGTGTGGTGAAGCTCAATGAACCAACCTGTCCTTGGATGAACAAAAGGGAATATTCCCTCTAGGTTGCTACCTGGTGGGAAATCAAAGAAATGAAGAAAATCTCTCCTAGTCTCCTATTCAGGTCTTAGTTCTGGTTTGTTGTACTTTCCATTCTTTGGCGATTACATCGATGTCTCAGTCAGGTATTGTTTTCTGCTTGAGTTGGGAACATTCCCTAAAGCTGTTCTGAGTGCACAATACTCTCCTTCTCTTGCCCAGGCCAATTTTAGACTGAATTTTAGCAGATTACACAAGCTCAGAATGTGTACTGTCCTGTCTTACATCATAATTTTCCCGTATCGTTTCTTTTTCCTTTGACAGATTTTTAACTCTGTTAGTCGAATATGCACCAGAGGTTAAAGTGCATTACCATAATGTAGTGCATTGTGGGTAATCCCGTGTAAATTGTTCTGTGGAGAGTCATGCTAAATTATGCTCTTGCCAAAACCAAAAAGCAGAAAAACAAAGGCTTTTTTTTTTTTCTTTTTTTCCCCCCTTTTTTTTTCCTTTGGATTTCAGAGCAGCTGCCAGAGGCACAGGTTTAAGCCAGTTGTTTGACATTCAGCCCCACGTGCATTGATGCTCCTTCTCACAGGACACTGCTAAAATGATGGGGTTGTGCACTGCAGTAGGTTTTCTCTATATGTGTTTCTGATGTTTAGTTTTAAACCACTGCTAGCTTGTTTGGGTGGCCCAGTGAAGAGAAATACCTCTTGCTGCTTTTTCCAACTCAATCGTACAAATATCTATAGGAAACATCTTTCTTTTTTTTTTTTATGAACTTGAAGAGCATCAGATGCCTCTTGGAAGTAGCAGATCTGATCATATAGTGTTGTTTTTATATCTTTGTCTTCTTTTGTTCTCTATTACCAAGGTCGTTTGCTTGGAAACTGGCTGTTTTGTTCCTCTGAAAACCCATATATGTCCCTAAACTGAAGCAGTAATCCTCCTTTTGGACAGAACACTTGATTGTTGTAGAAATGATTGCGATGTCACAAACAGAGGATTATCATTTTCAGTAGAAATCATAAAAGCAGGTTGAAAAGGACTAAGAAAAAAAGGCAGCTTGTTCTTATGCAAATTTTCTCAGGTGGTACGGCTGCAAGATGAGAGATGCTGAAAGCCTGTAATCTGGAGTCAGCATCTTCTCTGCTGATAAAGTTTTGCCTGCCTGCTTTGCTGGGGAATGGTCAGTAGGTTTTCAAAGACTCAGAGACTTGCAGTTTATTTTTACAAGGCCTGTATGCTTTTCACCTGATGCTCTGGCAAGTGAAGCATTTATAAGCTGCTATGCATTTGCTTTCTGCTGGCTTCCATCTCTGAAAAAGCCAACATGGAAATATCCGTGGCAGAACAAGGGGAAATGTAAACTGCTTTTGTGTGAGTCACATCAGTTATCCCACTTGCTAGTTTCCTCCCCCTCACCCTAGCTCTGTCTCTCTGATCTTGCCTCCCTTTCTTCAATCTGTTCCATAAAGCCTTCGAAGACCTGACTTCTCTTTCTCTCCAAAAGCACAGTAAGTGGAGATGTTAAACTGAGCCTGTGCAGGTGGGATTATAGAGGGGAAAAGGCACATAGGTGGCTTGCAAAATCTGCATCCAACTGCTAGGTCTGACTGACTCTCCTCCTTGGTAAATCCTAATGTCTAAAATCATCTGCCTGTTGCTGGTCAGTTCCTCATGGATAAGCACCACAGACTCATCTCTGCTGTAATACACTAGAGGCTTTTGTTTTGATCTCTATTTTTGTTTCCCTTTTAATAATAATTTGTCCAGTCAAAATTAAGATAAAAACATCCATCAGCCATCTTAGTGGCTGTCAGTTTACTTTGTACCACTGGCCATGTGGGCTGGTGATAAAATGAGGCTTTGGACTCTGGAGATGTGTAAACTGGTTAGCAGTTGATGGCAGCTGTTTCACCTGAAAGAACTTTCCTGATGTTTGACTTCTGAATGTTGAGTCCAGGTACCTGGGGCTCATCACAAGATGTCCTTCCTAAACCAGCCTCTTAATGGAATGATCAGTGACTTGCCCTTGGGACACCTGGCAAAACCTCCCTTTGACCCAACTCCCTCATGTGTTCTTTAACTCTTTAGATGGTATCATTGCATTACATGGTTTTTTACATGAACCTTTATTAAATCATAGCAGACATGAAAGGAGAGTCCTGCAGCACTTTGGCCTGACTTACCCTCAGTGTTACCAGCCATTGTTTCAGGGAGTAGTACAGAGTATTCAAAAGAAAGGAGGAGAAAAATGAAACGGTCACATTTTTACTGTTATTGTTCATTTTTCTGTTAAATTTGACAAGCAGCAATCAGGGTCCTGTGTCAGAATGAGTATGCTGACACCTGTAAGAAAACAGCCAACAAGCTCCTTGCTCATACTCCCATCCTTCATCTTCAAAAGGAGCAGCTACCAGGCTGGGGGAAGCCCTCTCTTACGGAGTGTTTTTCCTCTCTGAGCTGAGCTGGGCATAGGTGTTTTTTGTGCTTTGCTGTGTTCCTTTGGCTTGGAAAATCAATGACTCCTTTGTTGTTTCAGAAATGCTAATACAATAAATTGTAGAATCATAGTTGCTTCCTGTCACTGATCCTGAGGTTGTAGAGATTGATAGGTGGGGAGGCCAGCTTTGATGGTGCTTGCTGAAGATGACCAAAGAGAATTTGTGATACGAAGAAGAAAGAAATTAGCCTGGGGGGAGTAATTTATAATTTAGGAAAAAAGTCTCAGGTAGCTCTTGAGCTGTATCAGCATAAGGGAGTGGACATACAGCGCATGAAAGGTTAGAATAATGAAAATTGAAGGTGCAGAGCTGTAGATGGCCCTGTGTGCTTGCTTACCTCTGATCTGTGGATCTCTGTGCGGGGATGTATTTAAAGTCAGTTTTTAAGGAGAGCAACACAGTCTCAGGATAATCTTTTCTGAACACGTGTGCATAATTATTCCACCATGGAAGCTGGCATCTGGCATGTGATGTGGTCTGGGCAGGAAAACTACCACCAGGTGGAAGCTCTGCTCTGAGGCCACTGACAGAAGATCTCAGAGGAAATGATTGATTTTTTGGAGAGCAGGGTTAGATCTGGAAAAAAATAAGTATGCTTCAAGGCATGATCAAAAGTCTCTGGAAGAAAATATGGGACCCTCAGGACTAGAATAATAGGATATTGTGTAGGCTGAGATTTGGATGCATTCTGGAGCTATTTGTGCTGCCTTGGAGCTACAAGTGCATTGGCAGAGCTGGTAGGCAGCCAGGATGGGAACAGAGCGGGATGCTGTAGGACCACACTGGCTGGTTTATACATGAAGGCTATGCTTGCCTGATGTCTGCTGTGTTATTTTGTATTGGGCTGAGGTTATAACTCACAGAATTACATGAAGGCCAGGTTTTGTTCCTGTAGTAGCTGCAAGGAAACTAAGAAACAGAGAACTTGAATTACTAAAAAGAAATTGGAAGTGGCCATCTGACTTGATAGCAGATTGTCTACAATGTGTTAAACAAGGTGATAATTATGATTCCTTAAATACAAAAACTTCATGGGATGAGAGAACCATAAGCAAAGGGACACAAGGATGAGGAAACATGATGACTAAGAGTGTTAACAGTGCCTTGATAATGTGGTGGATTTTTTTTGTTTGTTTTTCAAAAGTGTTGTGGGGCTTGGAGAATGAAGGAGAAGTGGTATACAAAGTTTTGCCTGTGGCTTTCAAGGGTGAACCTAGAGTAATCTTCATGCAGGTTGGATTGCTGGGCATCCTCAATGAGTCAGTGCTGATAAAAAGAGGGCTTCCTTCAAAAAAAGGCATCAAGAAATTTTGGGAGTTTTGGAGTGAGACACAAAAGAACTGCTAGTGTAGTCAAGACGTAGTTAGAGGGCTGAAAAAAAATAGGTAGGATGCATAAGGCATCCTTGGGATGGAAAGAAATTGAGAGTAGCTTGACTCCAGTTACCACTCTGTGAATTGGTGCTGGCCAATATTTTATATTTTAATGACTGGAAGGAAAGGAAAACAATAAGATAATAATATGTGCTGTTTGCAGCTGATACAATTTACATGATAGGAAGGAGGACTGAAATTGTGGGTACTAGAATGGAAGATGATACATACTCAGTGGCAGGGTAAAGCATGTTTGAAGGAATAGTTTAAAGCATTCAGACACATGGTTGGGCTCTGAATTAGCTCTAACCATTCAGGAAAACATAAGTAGCTATTATAAAGACAGCTTGATAAAGATGTCTGTGCCATGTGCAGAAGCAGCAATGAAGAAAAAAGGTAAGATGCCTGCATGTGTGAAGAAAGAGGTAGACTTGGAAGATGGTATAATACCCCTGTAGACATGAATGGCAATACCTCCTGTGGAGCACTGTGTTTGTTATGGGTCATTTCTTTTGTAAGAAAGCCGTGATAAAGAGGGGTTAGAAAGGGAGCACATTAAAGTGTTTAGAGTCCTAGAAGGCAGCTTCAATATGGGGAAAGCATTAGGTGCTAGAGTTATAAAGGGAAGGAATAAAGCGTTCCAGTGCAGAGAGCGCAGCAGCCTGGAGAAGGACCACTGAGTTCTGTGCTGGGGAGAGGCTTTGCAGTGGTGTGGGTGTTTGCCACTCCCCTTGGATTCTCCTCTACCTCACACTGGTGCTCCAACACTAGCACATTATGGAGACTAACAGGCCAATGAAACTGCGTCTTGGCCTGGCCGTGTCGTTCGGGTCATTACATATTTTCATCACCTCTGTGTTGGGAAGAATAGCATGTATTTTATTGGGATGAGAGGGAAAGGCTGTAAGGTTTCCTCCCTTGCAGTTTATGGCACAGTGAATTATAAGATACAAACTACTTTGGAAGTTCCTAATATTGTTACTTTAAATACTTTAATCACACAAAAATAACAAGGTGTGGTGTAAAGTGAAATGGCCACGTATCTTATGAAATTAAGATGCAACAGTTGGTTCTTTATGTAAGACATAATTAACGTGGGGGTACCTATAGTGGATGGCATTTTGAAGACAAATACCTTATTAAGACTTTTTAAAACAGTTTAGACACGTAATGAATAGCATCTGCATTTACATTAGCCAGAATAAAATTAGAAGTATCGTAAATCCTTTTCTTCCAAGGAACGTGGTGATCACTGGCCAGGATTATAAAGTTATTTTATACCCACAGAGAAACATGGCCAAAATTGGTAAATTTATAGCTGAAAATAAGTCTTGGGTGGGCTAAGAGTTTGGTCACTTTTTTTGCGCATTGAAGTTATTTATACAGGCAAACTTTTTAAGTGGAGGTAGAGAGGGAAGAAAGGTGATCCAAGGATTAGGCTGCCAATTTAGGACTTGCAAAATTTCAGTTTCTTGGTTTCCCAGACTGCTTTTAAGAGCTAATTCATTTGACACAGATTCTGAGACATACTTAGAGCCCCACCTCACACTTAATCTTCTAATGCCTTAGGCTATAACCTGTCTGTGACTTGTTCCATGTTCCACAGTGTTCAGATAGCAGGAAAAAGTACGTATGTGAGAGAAAGTCATGGATAGACTACTGATGAATTTGCAAGGCACCGTCAGATGGGGTGACACCAGTTAACCTGTTGCAAATACTGGGAGCACAGGGAAGAAAGTTGCTTTCTTGAATTAAAGCACTTTATTGTCAGCAATGTAAGGTAATAGCTTTCTTTCCTCATAATGCCCCAGAATCACTATGCAACTTTGAACAGTTCCCTAATGCTGTTCCTTGTCTGCCAAGTGGGAGGCTTAAGTATCCTGGAGCAGCATTTGTTTTCCTTTAGGAATTAACATGGTTTGGATTGGGTTTTGTTTTGATGGTAGTTGTTTTTTTTTAATTAAAAAAGAAAATAGCATTGCCTATGGTTTTTGTTAGCTCCACTGTCAAAAACTTTCCCTCTGGACTGTCACTTCCAAGAGACTCTTCTTCACTGAATGGTGCAGGCAGGCTTATCCTCCCCAGAACTGTCCAGTCCTTAGATTGGAACTTGAGAGACTCCTGACCTCCATCACTGAAACAAGATGGATTCCTCCACAGTGCTTAGTTCTGGCTTGGCATATCATTCACTCAGCCTCTGCAGTTCTGTTTGAGAAGACACCATGGGATGCGGTGAAAGATTGCTCACTGTCTGCAAGGAGAGAGTTAATCTCTCGATGCTAGTCCAGGTTCATCCAGAATCTAAAAATAGGTCCCTAGCATGTCTCACAGTGATGAATGGGACAGAAACCCAAAGACTATCATCTTCCTATATAGTTTGTCTGTGCAGGGGGGAAATATCCCAATTTATCTTTCTCTTTTTTATTCATCTTTTGTCCCAACAAGATCTCTCTTCAAAATTATGGCCCACATTTAAAATCAAAAGTATAGGCTGTCCCTGTGCTATTCAAGAAGCAGTCTGGCAGAGCTGGGCTGTCTGGTACCCTCTATCACCTTCAGTCTTGTACAGCAATGCAGAACAGGTATAACAGCATCCAATGGACATGGAAACGCCTCTCTGTATGTATGCAGTCTTAGGGAAGGTGGGAAGTTAAAGCCCCCCCTGTCCCCATCCTGGATAGTTTGCAACTTGTGGACATTAAATATGAGGTAGCAGCATGTGGGATGGAGTGGCCAAGTAGAGTAGCTGGCTGAGGTTGACAAACACAAAACTAATGCAATTTCTTGGGCTCTTCCCCAGGAAGACAATACAATTTCTTGGGCTCTTCTTTCTCTTCACGTGATGAGCTTGCCATATACTGAGGATGGAGTCATTAATGGGAGTTGATTAAGGAGGTGAGAAAGGTCACTGGGGGTGGAGCAGAAAAGGAGAAGAAGTTGAGGAAGGAGAGAAGGGTGAAGGGAAAGGACAGGGAAACAGCTCTGAGGGAATGGTGTATAGGTGTGTATGTCAGACAAATAGCCTGTCAGCACAGTGGAAGGAATGTAAACAGTAAATCTGAAGAGTCCATTGTTTTGCTGGAGAACTTGGCCATGATTTTATTTGCCAAATCCCAGTTCTGCTATGAGCATGTTGTTCAGGACTGTCTTTCTCTAGCAGACCAGAGGGAGAAGGGATTTCATCTTCCCATTCCGTCCATTCCTTGAACCTGTAACATATGTGTCTTTAACCAGGGAAAGATTCCATTAGAATGATTAAAACAATAACTGCTCCTTTGCTACGGTACCCAAGAAGTTTGCTCAGCCAGAACACCAGCTGAGTTCAGCAAAAGTTTTGTGAGGGGATTCAAAGGAACTTAGGCCTTGTTTCCTCTCCATGTGGCCAAAGTACCAGATGTAATGAGGACAGACGTTCAGAGCGAGGCACACCTCTCCAAGGGCGAGAAGGGGCTGGAGTTTTCCATTAGCTTTCTTCTTGTTATCATTCCTCTACATCAGCATCCACTGACCTCAACAACCCCTCCTTCTTTCTCGTCCTTTTATCTCTCCCATCCTTTTATCTTCTGTCTCTAACTCCAGCCCCTCTCATCTTTCTTTCTAGAAATTCCTGCTAGCCTATTTTTTTCTTGCATCTTCAGCCTTTTCTGCTTGCTTAATCCCCTTGAAATCTTTTGGCCCAAATTCCCATCCTTTCTACTTCATCTGTTTTGCATGCCATACCTGCTGCTCTGGGAGCTCTGGGGCATGAGAAAACCTGGCTTATTCCCTACTGTCCTAGTTGTCTAAATAGCCAGTTCCACAGCATGTGTCTGCATATCTTCATTCACAAGGGTTGAAAGGACAGTAACCTTCAGGCCTGGCCCAAGCTAAAATTGAGGTTTCAGACACCAGGCACCAAATGTTTCATTCAGCTCTGTGGTTTATCCTCTAGAGCCTCCAAATGATTTCTATTAGTATTCTGAGGGAGAGCTCACTGATGGAATTAGTGAGAAACCAGACTGTCAATTTATTTATACCCAGCCTTAGGGCATAACCATTGTGCATGTGTAAAGCTATTGAGATGCAGAGAATATTCTGTAAGTGTGTATGTATTGTGTTGACTGGAAGTTTGCAGGGAAAAGCTGTTGCCCCAAGGCCTGGGCAGTTACCAAAAGTGGAAGAGCCCGCTGAAGTGGACACCCGTGGTGTGTGCCAAAGATCCCTTTTAGGGAACAACTGCTCCCCCTGAAATTTTCTGTCTACCTGTGTTTATTAGTATCTTCCAACTCTAATTTTCCTGTAGCTGTAGTTACCCTTGTGGAGAAAATTCTAATTTAACTTCTGGAGTCCTTCCACCTTCTTCAGCAGTATCTCTGTTATGAAACTATTGCTGCCTTTGGCTGTGGGAGTGTTTAAAACAATGAATAACAAAGTTTTTCCATTGCATTTTCATTTAGCCTGTGAAGTATTTTGAGGGCAAGTTGAGCGATATTGGAAACATTTAGTTGTGGATATTTATTCGATGCATCAGTGTTGAGTAGGAAAGTTCTGGTTTTCCAGTATGATTTGATTGATTTTGTTTAGGAAGATCTGTATTGACAACAGCCTGGCCAAATGATAAGTCAAGAAATAGCTTCCCCCCCCCCCCCACTGAATTGGTCTAGTCAATGAATTGGTTTAACTCGACCAAGAGTTGTTAGACTATGTGTCCGTTTCATTCGTCTGATTGGCCATGTTGCTTACCTCTGGAATTTGTTTCTTCCCATGAAAAATAAATATATACAAAACTTGGACTGTTATTAGGCTCACCTCCTCCCATGCTGTCTGTTGCAGTATGAAAATGTGGAAAGGGATTAGGAAAAGCTGTTAAACTCCATTATTCTCTATAACAGCCAGGAAACGATTAACCTGTTATCCCTTAACATGATGCCTACGAAAGGCAGCGTGACAGGGCCCAGGGGACCAATTTGTATTGTGCAGTGGAGCACGATGCATCAAGCTGATGCTGGTCCAGACTAATACTTTCATGTAACAGAGAGCAGGAACTGTGAGGAGATGTAAACTTATCATCAAAGTAGGATAGTTTGGTTAGTGAGTTCCCGAGGCTGGACTGATTAGGACTTCTGAGCTTGTCTGCAGCTTTCTGGTGCACAGATACTGTTTCCTGCTTCAGAATTGGCTTGGATTGTGCTGGCTTGGATTGTGCTGGCTTGGAAGACTTTGCACCATGCTTCACTGCTCACATAGACATGTCCAGAGGAGGACAGAGCTGTAAACCATTGTGCTGAAAGAAAGATGGAGTCACCAAGAATCCAGACTGGCAGGACACTGCAGGGGAGGTGCTACCAGGCACAGCAGCTTCCTCCTGTACAGTGGCAAACAGTGTATTGTCACTACATGGAAAAGCAAGACAGCTTCCTTCCCAGCAAGACAGTTTTCTACCAGCTTCTTAACCAAAACAAGGTGCACCACTTCTACTGTTCTTCTTTCTTGCATTTCTTGTAGAAAGTTTTCAAACCTCTGAGTTGCAAACACAATCTCAAAATTTTTGCAACCGTGTGCGCTGCTCAGCTACAAGGGAAATGCCTGGAGAACTGTTTTCCCTTTCAGCAACGCACGTGGGACCAATTATTAACCACTACACCAGCTCCTGACGTGGCTGGCAAATGCCATCAATAACATTAGTTTCATATGTCAATTCTGTCAACAGCTTCAGTTTAATGGTAGTCGTGCTACGCGCCTCCAGCTCCACCCTTGGCTGAGAGCTGAGAAGGGAGGAAGGCGAGGGAGAGAATCATCTGAGTTAAAAAAATAAAAGTCTGTCTGTGTTTGAAGTGAATAAAGTATGTTAACAAGTAATCCTCTAGCTGAGGTTTCCAGCTGCTACTCCTGAGCTGTCTGGTATCAAAGCAATATGGGTCCATCATGCAGCAGCTAACTTCAGTGCATGAGCAATTACTGTCTGAGGCTTCTGAGGTATATTATAGTTTTATTATTATTATTTCTCTGCTCATAGTTTCTTAAGGCCTCTTCATATCCTGAATAAAGCTCCAGGGAATCATAAAGCCACAGGCTGAGTTTTAACACAGTCACTATTCACATCTCCTGGATTGATAGGCATTTAGTATGTTGCCTTGATCTTGGAAGCAAGACCCTGAGATGCACCCCAGGGAAAGCCTCGAGATGTTCTTTGTATTTTTTGCCCCTGAGAAAATAAATCTTTTGCTGTGGAAATGACATATTTTTACTCAGAAATGTCACCACTTCTGCCCGCTGATTGTAGCTCTGCCACACTAAAATGTCTTTTATAGTAAAATAATAAAACATTTAGAAATGTATGCAGAGCTGCTAAGTATTCTCACTGCTTTGCATTAATGACCCTTGGTTCCTATAAGCATCTCCCCCTGTTTTCTTACTCTTATTAATTATTGCTGTAGTTCATCGTACCTGGATCATGCTCGGCAAAGCTTGCAGTGGAGGTGAATAGGATGGAGAGAAGAAACAGTGTCAGGGGTTTGCCCACAGTGATAAAAAAATACTTTAAGAGAATGTTCTGAAAGCAGAAGTGAGTTCTCCAGAGACCCTAGACCCTGCCTAGCACTGGGGCTATGTTTTCTCAGATTGTCTCTGTGCTCTTTTGGGGGGGTCCTGTGCTTGTCTAGTTGTCCAGCCGCTCAGTATGTGTTCAAGCACTGTGTTATTTTGTGTTGTTCATCATCATAATTACAGATTCATGCTTTGTTCACAAGATCTCAGAGAGGCAACAGAACTGCACCGCCTTTATTATAGGAAAATGTCTTTATTATCAGACCGGGTACTTGTAATGCCAAATGATATTTGCACGTGCTGGACCCACTAGAGAAGCAGTGGGTTTCATCCTATCCAGTAGTTTGTGCCCTTTAGCAAGAACGCACAAAAAAAACCCTTTACGGGGGACCTGCAGAAGTTTACATGAGAAATCTCTCCTTCCTTCCATCCACCTGGATGTTTTTGACTCAGAAATAACCTTTCAGCTCTACACAGCTGCTCAGACCCAAGGAACCTAAAGCACTTTACAAATGCAAGAGGAAAAAAAAAAAATCAACGTGAGATCAGACTCAGCCTCCTATTACAGCTTACCAGAACATGCACGACTTCGTTACCAAGAAGATGTCCACTAACATCCAGTATATATAACATCTGTCTAGGAGGGAGTCAGGTGCAGGCCATGCTGCCATGGAGCTCACACCGTGCGTAAGGCTAATGCCAGGACTGTCAGCGTGGGCTCTTGAGAGTTGCTAAGGAAACATTCTTGGAAGTATAGCTGGAGCTCTTGTCAGAAGGGTGCCCACAGAGGTGTTTTGTGCCACAGCAATGCATAGGGCTAATACTGGCAGAGGCAGCCACAGTTCAGCAATTGAGTCAGCCCCTGATATGTTAGCATTAAGGAGGACCTGTGATGAGGTCACTAAATGGCAAAGATGAGGGAGTTTTGCAGTTCCTTAGTTTCTTTTTAGTATATCTGAGCTTTGTTTGTCTCCTGCCTTCTCACCATTTGCATAAAACTGCCATCGATTACATTGACTTACTCCTATGCAGGCTCTTGGTGTGTTCTGTCTTTGCTAGATATTTTTTTTTCTTTTTTTTTTAATTAGTGAAAAAACCACAAACAGACTATTCATAATCAGGGCTCTTCCAAGTGAGAATCCACAGCTTGGAGGAGGCCTCCCTTGAAAGATGATGTTGATACTCTAAACCCTGTTTGTGCTTCTCTGTCTCTGCTTGTCTCTGCTAGAGAGATACCAGCTTTTAATAGACTGAGAAATTCCTTAGAGGTGTTTGTTATTTTGCAATTACTTTGCAATTGATTTTCTTAAAAACCAATTCATAACTTGTTAAAGATCTCTTCTCTCTGCCCCCCAGCTTCCTTTTTTATCTTTGCCACTGCCCGGTGTTTACAATCATAGGACCAATTTGCTTAGGGAGATGACTTGTCTACAGAGAGAAAGAAAAAATGAGTACTAACAATTTGTAAAAGTGGATTTACAGTCAGATCCTCCTGGGGTCTGTCGTTACTTGCAGTGACGACTTACTCTGCAAAAGTAGTCAAGGAAGTTAAGCTGTTTGTCTCTGTTTCCCCATTTGTAAAATAGAGGCTGTTTTAGAACAGCTTCTGTAGACCAAGTGCTGTCAGTTAATTTACAGATGATTCTGTAGGGGAAACTTCCATATGTAGCAAACATGAATGAAGCCCTAATTCAGAATGGAAGAAGGAAGGTTAAGAGTTGTCTTTCTTCTGCAAGACAAGCCTGAACCTTTCCACGTACCTGTGAAACGCACACTTAGCACCAAAACTTTCTGCTTCTCTCCATCAGGGCCTGCAGCTGGGAACTCAAGAGCTGGAGGAGATGGGGAGCAAGTTTTGCCTTGGTTTGCTCATTCTGCACCTCAAATCCCTGCCCTGCAGCAAGAAGGTGATGGCTCAGGCAGCACTCCTTCTGGATCTGGAGGAGGAAATAACAGACCGAGCACAAAGGTCAGTCATGCTGGTATTCAGAGGGTTCTTCTGTGGAATTCAAGTTGGTGGGGTTATGTTTTGGGTTGAAATATGTGGAAATGGACTCTTCTTATGGCTGAGATTTGCTTCTTGAACTGAAGTGTATGGAGAGTAATTGGAAGTGAAGATATAATTGGCGCCCAAAGAAACTACTGAAACAGTAGTTCCATGCCCTGCAGCCATCCACGTGGATAAAAAAGGTGAAATAAAAGAACCCGTTTTCTGTTTTCCAGTGAATTTCTATCTTCCTGTCAAAACTGATAGCTGGAGCATAGGCATGGTGTTGTCACTGGATCATCAGGTGGTGTTCGGTCCACCTCAGATCCTCTGTGGAGAGGATCTCTTACCAAGGAGGACATTCTCTAAGAGCTGCAGGGTAGGGACCAAATACTGCAGATCAGAAAAGGTCTGGGATAGCCTGATTTAGAAACTGTAGGCCCAGTTCTGCAAGGATACCCCCAGAAATTGCGCTTTTCCTCGCTGAGTGTAGAGTGTAGGTTTGTGCCTTTCTGATGCATAGGAAGAAGTCGTGATCCCACTGGTTATTTAGGAGGTGCTTTTCCCCATTGCAAAATCGATTTATTTGCTTCCCATGTTCAAAGGAATGTATTTAAAGTGAGATTAATCCATTTTGACCTGGATAAGTGTGAGAATATGGGACTCCTCAGCTTGAATTTGTGGTTAAGCAGAAATACATATATATATATATATGCACACACACTTTGTAGGCCACTGTCACTTGTTAGTGCTACGTGCAAGCACATGTGCTTGCAATAATGTTTTTCCAAGACAAACAGAGAAAGAAAACTTAGCGATGTGATATGATTTGAAGCTCCCCGATGGCTTTGTCATCAAAGAGCTCTCTCGGCTTCCTCAATGAAAAGCAAGCTGCTTTTTTTTTTTTTTTTCAGTTGCAGAAATGCTCCCATAATTTATATCAAGCTTCCAGTCTTCTCCCTGCAGGAATACTTAACTGACATTACCACCACCTGTTCCTCATGCCGAAAACCATCCTTACAAGCTTGTTCGCAGTTTTTAATGTTTATGAGGGACAATGAAAAAAGCAGGCTAAAGCGTGGAGACATTCCTTTAGATTAGCTGTGCTTGCTTGTACATGTAAACGTATAAATGAAGCAATTAAGGCATGTGCTAAACACCATCCATGTTGTGGACAGCCATCCAACAAATCATTGGTATATCGTTAGCGAGAACTACTGAAGCCTGGCTAGGCGGTTGGTTTTCAGATATAAATCAAACTCTTGCTTTTGAACTGGAGCTAGAAGGGTCTTTGCATGAAAATAGCTTCTCCTATGGGAAGGAAGAAAAACATCGAACGTTGACTAGCCTCAGACACTGAAATAAAGCCATCTGGTCACAGTAACTCAGCGACTGTTTTCCCTAATCTTTCTAGTCATCTGTTACTTTTCCCTTTAGTTGGTTTCGTATTAATGGGAATTGATTCTGTTTTCCCAATATTGTGTGGTAGTTCATCTGTACCAAAATAGTAATAAGAAGCTTGCTAATTAAAAATATTTTTAAAGTTAATGGGAAACAAAAAAAAAAAAGTTCCCTTACTTTGGAAAACTCCCATGTTGTTCCAAACGTGCCTGTGGTAGCTAAAAGCAAAACCTTCTGTCCCTTCAAATTTGCCCAGCATTAGTGAGTATCTCCATGGCATCCAGGGATGTAAAGTCACTGCTAAAAGGCAGCCTCATGGTTACTTTTTAATTTTCACTCCACTGGGTGTGACTGCAGTTTGTTACCGTTTGCAGACCAGGTGAAAGAGCTGAATTTAGTCCCACCTAGATATGTCATACTGCAGGAGCTTGTTGCAGAAGTTGGGAGGATAGGAGATGCAGGGACCAAAGAGTTTGCTAGCATATTCCTTTTCACAAATAAATAATTCATGGAAAATTATTGTGCAGTATATTGATTCTGATTCAGAAAATTAATACTTCGCTCCTGGGTTTCTGTGAGTCTAGCCAAGAGAATTGCATGATTTGATTTTAGTGGGAGTAAGCACCCTACTGAAACCAATGGAAGAATGCAGAATACAGAGAGCTCACTGATGCAGGCATGAGGGCAGTTACTTCTGCACCCCTCTTAACTCACAGACTTTGGAAAAAAAAAAAAAATGATTCTTCACCAAAACATTTCTCTGGAGGAAGCTGAGGGGAACCACTCAGTCTAATCTTACTCTAAGGCTAGTCTAGGTCTTTTAGGTAGCACAAGGAGATCACCAGAACCTTGCAGTTTACTGATGGTTTATCATTACATCATTGGAAAATATACTCTGCTGCTTCCTAGACTAGATCCATTTTTGTGGGTTTAAAGAGAATGAAATGTTTGTAGTTTAAAACTCGTTCTGTTGTCTTCTGTAGTTACCACCAAAATGCACATCCTTGAATGCTTTCTGTAGTATCTGCTTCTGAAAGTGTGAGTAGATGTGAATGAATATAACCAAAATTTTGTGTATCTTTGCCAAAGCAGAGTCAGACTTGGGGTTCCTTCAGGTGCAACATTGGAAAAGTCTGGGTGGTTACCTTGTGCAATTTTTTATCGTGAACAGCAAGTGGAACAGCTTGCGTGCTAGCTCTATTCTAAAAGTCTTCACTGTCCTGGTCCCAGGAAATGATATGTATGACAGATATTGAAGTGGGAAGCAATGACTCTGACTGTAGCTAATGTTTTCTGGCAAAGGAAAGTGTGTCCCAAAGACTGTCCTGCTGACGTGTCTAGAAAAAGGTACAAATATGGGTGATTGTTATCAGAGCAGTTCACCAACATCAGAAGAAATGACCTTGATGAAAACACAAGCTTTATCCGTTTGTTAGGGCTTTGTTTTGTGGAAGGCAAGCTGCAATTAAGCCGTGAGCAGTGTGATGCAGTGCACAATGCTCATGTTAAATAACGTCTCTTTTGATCTGATGATGTTCCCTAAATACGAGTTTGAGTGCCCATCTCTGTAGTGCTCTGAGTGACAGACAGGTCAAGCCATGGAACAAGAAGTTAATCCAGCACTGGATATAGCTGACTCCCAGATGAAATGTCTCATTGCAAAGGTACACAGATCAAAAGCTGTGTAGCCAGAGGTCTTTTCTGTTGTGAAGTCCCTGCAGTTCATGTCCTGCGTTTGTCTCTCTTTGCCCCGGTGTCTGGTGCGCGTGGCATTGACTTGGCATCTCAGCATCTTCCTCCGACAGCAAACGTTTTCACCTGTCAAGGTTTATAACTGCATGTGTCTTTTAATTTTCCTCTTCAGGCTCACTCTGCTTTGCAGCCTTATTCTTTCACCACAGCTGTGAAAGGGATGAAGGAGCAGGCTGGACCCTGCCTGCTTCCCTGGAATAAACTGTTTGCTGTGCACTTTATCTAGCTCTGTCAGAATCAGTGGTTAGCAAATTGGAGCAAGGTAATAGCTGTCAGGGAAGTGACTGGTCTAATGGAGGCATCCTGTGTGAGTGGGGGATTTCTCACACCAGATCAGGTCCATTGTGTTCAGCGTACTGGCTCCAGTGAGTCAAAGGAAGGTGGAAGAAACCTTTAGCAGACCTAACTAAATAAGGTTTGGTACACAGGTAAGAATTTCTTCCTGTCCCTGGTCTACAGTCTATCTTTCCTCTAAAGTGTGGATTGTAAACAGAGTCATTTACAAGTGTCATGAGTGGGGTGACTGTTGGGAGAAGTTTGCAGCAGATGCTGAACAGCAAAGTAGCTGCATCTGAAAATAAGTAAGGGGGGCTGAAGTTCTATCACCAGGTCTGTACTGCTAGTGGGGCACTAGGGTATTTCCCCTAAAACCAGGAAATCCTTGGATGTCATGAAGTTGGCTTGAGAGCTCTGTGTAACTGGTTCTCAACATGTCTATACGGTAGCTGTCTCATGAATGTGCCAAAAGGTGGAGAAAATATAGAATACAGTACACACATAGGATATACATTAGAGCTACAGTGTGTGATGGTGAGAAAGAGGAGTTAAATTGCTCCATATATTAGCTGGTCTTTTAATTAGCAACCTGTGTTCCTGGAACAGTTCATATTCACTCTCACACTTATTCAGGCATTATCACTCTCACGCTGCAGAATATCACTTAGGGGCTTTGTTATTTGTGGCTTTTCTTCTCACAAGTGATATCTGGGTGTTTTTCTGCATCAAATAGTCCTTTTTCCACCAGCTTTGAATAGGGTTGGTCCTATGGACCACTCTGACAAGGTCAAAGGCCAAATATATTGAGAATTTTCTGGGCTTTCAAGCCACCTTCAAAAGATAAAGCAATGTATCAGATGCTCACACAGGCGTTTTATTCTTCCCTCTCTCAAACTTGGCCTCAGAAGCATGCTATTGCCATGCTCCAAGTAGAATCACTAATTTTATGTTTCCAGCCTCCTGCCGTGCCTTGTAGTCAATTCTTGCATTCAGAAGCTCTCTGCTGGGAAAATGAAATGCTAGCTTGTACTCTGGACATCATACTTTTTGATAATAGGTTTCATGCCTCATTTGGTGTAAAAGCAATTAGGTTTTAAGTCAACGCTGTCCAGGTAGCTTCACATTTGTCATGACCACGAAGAGGATGGGAAGTGACTGTTTGTTCACTTAAAGCAAGTTTGAGAGAGAAAGCAAGAGCAACTCCCCCCCCCACTATAGGTATTCTTCCCTTTTTCTTCGTTCCTTCATTTCCTTTGTCTCTGCCCTCCAGGTTGTGCTAGAAAATGTTTTGCATACACTGCAGCAATTGTAGTCATTTGCTCATGAGCTACATCTTATATGTTGAGACAGGCTTTTGCAAAGTCATTATGAATTTTCTGCTGATTCAGATACTATTAATCTGCTGTGTTTCTTCATCATTTCTTAACTTTCCTGAGCAGAGCCAAATCTTGTTCCACCCCAGATGGTAAATATGTCTAGCTCTGCTATTAATCAAAAGCAGAAAGCTTAATCACTGTGCTGGTCCTTTGTCCAGGTGTAATTTTTTCATCTTCCTTACTCTGAGCAGAGTTAGGCTGGCCAGCGTAGGGATGGCAAATCCAAGTATTGACAAGAAGGATTTGCAGATTGTTTGGAACTGTGCTTGCTCTTCTTACCTACCATATCAATACACCATCGGGATCAGTATCGAACTGTTGGCTTTCCCATCTTTTTGCTATCATGTGTCCCCTGATTGTGGCTGTGCAAGCAATTCCACTTAGCTTTTAAGGTATGTGGCCGAAATGTGATTCAGATCAAACTGAAGTGAATCTGGGGAGGAAGCAGGCAAGAAAGGAAAGTTCAAACAACAAAATAGTGCAAGTGGAGCAAAGTATGCTTGCTTCATTTGGGGCTTCTTTAGTGCATCTTTGAATAGCAGAAATGTAGCATTATACTTGTGTGCAGTGATGGGAAATGGTTCCCTTGCCTGGTGGTTTGGGTCTTGCTGTACTTAGAGGTGAACATGGGTGTCATTCCTTGACATTATATTCATTTTTAATGTACAAACAGGGAGACATTTCATCTGAAACACCTTGGTGCAAGGCAGTGCTTCACCCTGCAAAATACCCCGTCACCTCACAGGGTGTACCAGCAATCACGGCACCCAGTCCCCTGAGGCAGACTGCACAGTTGGACTCTGGGGAATCCTCTGACATATGGATGAAGATGAAAGTGCTCTTTCATTTAGTAAATCTAACCCCATGGGCGAAAAATCAGCAGGAATTATTTGACCATTTTGATTCAGATTTCTATTTGATTGAAGTTTCATTTTTATTTAAGTAGAGATTTGGTGCATTTTCAACCTTGATCATCTGTAGACATTAAATACCTTGTGACAGCTTTCAGAAGAGGAGGTTGTTTGTTGTTTATTGATTCTATTTTTTTAGCTTAGTCACAGATTTTATTGCTGGTAAAGGAATTTGAAATTTCTACTGCTTTATGAGCACCTCTGGATGTGATATTTCGGTATTTGGATGCTGTCTAGAAAAGTGCTGTGGAAATAAATTTACCAAAGTAAGCCAAACTACCACGTCACCTTGGTGGTGCAGAACATGGGGCAAAAGGAGTTTCTAATGTGTTTCATGTAATGCTTGTGAGAGCACAGTCTGGTGCTAACGCAATGTGACAGGTATGAGAGTAGCTGAAGCTGGGCTTTGGCTTTGGAGTGGTCTCATGTTGCTGTAACTGTTTAGGATCAGTTCAGGATATGCCTTAACTCCTGACTGTCTTATAACACTCTCCAGTGATCTTTCACAGTGATATTGCAGAAGAGTGATACCTTCTTGCTCCCCCAGGGTCTGACCTAAAGCGTTGCTGCCTCCACTATCTAGAGGAAAAAAACTCAGAATTTGAGCTTGGATCCATTACATGCTTTAGAAGTTATTGTTACTGTGTGCTTTGATAATCATGTTTTCTAAATAAGAATGTGAACCTTCTTCCATCCACCCCTTCATCTTTCTTGTCCTGCACTCTTCAGCCTCTCTCCTTTGTTATTGTGAGAATACAAGCCTTGTGAATTCTTTGGAGGTTCAGTGAAGCAATACAGCCTATAATGAATATACTTGGTATTCTGAGGGCTTTCATGTAGCTGTTCACAGGTGAGCCACTTTAATTCAGCAACTTTTCATTAACACTTTCTGGAGCTGTCCCTATTTTCCTCCTCTTGATTTTTTTTATTATTATTAACATTATGAAATATCTTGGGAGCTGCACATCTTCTGTTGATTGTTGTCATATTCCAGCCTCAACTATGCCAGGCTGGGTACAATTATTCATGCTTATTTCAGGGGTAATTAATTTATCATTTAATAGCTAATAATAGCAATTTAAATAGTGGCAGAAAGGAAGGAGAGGAAAAGAACAATTGGAAGACAAAGAGCTCATAGAAGGAACTTCAAGCATGCACAAAAGCACTGCTTGCTATCGTATCTGTCTGAGGGTATTCAAATTACCACACACATACAGACCTTGACTGGACTGCAGTAAATGAAATCATATATATCAAGCAGAACAAATGGGCTTTGCATTGCCCTTTCTGTGAGGCATATTGCTATAATACCATCTGGTATTAGACATTTTTGTATTGATTAGGAGCATCTCTATTTCTGTGGTGCAGTCCTTTTCCCTTAAGATCTAACTTGAAATATGAAAGCCACTTGGGACCTTCACACGCTGGGATAGAAAAATAAAAGCTGATTGCTATCAGGTGTTCCGAAGTGATTCCCATTTATAAAGTGTCCCTCCAAGAAATGCATTATAAAGGATGTGCACTTTCCTCCAAGGTGGCCTTTGTATAGACCAGGATAGTGCTGACACTGGAGCAGACAGATATTAAATATACATATAATTTTTATTTTTATTTTAAGAGGGTACAAAGGATGATGGGCAGATCAGTCCATTTAGACTATTGGTCATCTTACATGCAGGTAGAGGTGGGATTTCAAACTGACCATGTGATAGGTCTAGTGCTGAAGAGGACTATATACAGCCTTATATGGACTAGATGTAGCAGCAGGAGCTACAACACCATGGATAAATGATAAGGCTATTTCAACGATCTTGGTGATTTAGTTTTCCCTTGTGTAACTTGAGACTTGTGAAAACCAGAGAATAGACAGATCTTTCATACCAATACACACTACAGTACCTTCCTTCAGGCAGCAGAAGCAGTGCAATGAGTGAGCAGGATGGTAGTTAGGTGAAATGCACTTCCAGCCCTTTAGAAGAAAGCAAGCACTTTTTTTTTTGTGGAAGTAGTGTATTTTGTCTGTGATGCGTTGTGCTCTTTATTGCAATTGTCAGTTGAGGTGACCTCTAATTAATCTGTCCACAGCTCCCAACAGAGCCTTTTGAGGAACACGTTCATGCAGGTGAAAATTAGACTGGCTGAGGGTCAAAACAGGCTTTGCTCTAACTTTGGAGAGTTAATCATGGGGCGTAGATCACAGGAACAGGAGACTTTTTGATCTGGATTATCTGTATCAAATGCTTCATCGTGTGGAGTTCTCACATCAACATAGGGGCCCAGAAGTCCAAGCATCACAGAAATTGCAAGCAAACTGAAATAAGTCTGTGAGACTGTACAGAGCAGAATGTCTCCCCACACATCAGTAACATCAGAGCCTCACAGTCCTGCACAGCAGTGGTGGTGACAGTAGTTCATACATAGCTGCTGTCTAAAGTAGATTTCCTGTCATAAGTGAAATATAGAGCTAGGAGGAGATGAATCCCCTGTAAAATCACCAGTGGGATCCAGCTTTTCACCAGATCTTAAGTTTGTACCTGTATAAGTTACTCAAACAATAAAAGCCAAGGGGAGCCCAATGGTTTTGATATAATGATGCTCCTAGGCACATTGTGTCCCCATCGCTGCGTCCTTCCTCTGCAAAGGCAACAGAAGAGCAGAGATTTCTGCTTTCGAGGCAAATAGCATATGGCAAGTCCTTTTGGTCTGGTGCCCAGCTTGCAAATGAGAGTCTGACCAAGCCTCCTGTACTGTGGTGACAGTGTACAACTGCTATCTAGGAGCATATCAAAAAACTTAGCAAGACAAATTAGAGACTATATGGTTAAAGGGATAGAGAAGGCAGAGAAATTCATAATTAAAGCTGTCACGTTGCAGTAAAAGGAGGGCACACCCTGGAAGGAAAGCGGGTGGGCGAGCAAAGTGTCATATTTGGAGGTGAAAGCTGGCACTTGAACAGCATTTTAAAGTACTCTAAAGCCACCTCCACTAATATCTCGGCTGTATTGCATATTCTGTCAGAGGCTCTGGCTGTTCAGTGTATCGTGGCTGTGACTCACACACAGACCCTGCCTCTTGCTGTCACGCTCGATGTTGTACAGAGGTGTTGTGTGAGACGTGACATAAATATGTGCGGGTTGTTGTTTCAGTGCCCAGCACACACATGTGCTGGCATAGATGAGTGCTTATGGATAGAGGTACACATGTGAAAGCCAGTCCCCGTGGCCTCTGCTAATTCACTGTATTCTCTCCGACACCGTACTGGATTTATTGGGATGTATAGGCTAAACGTGATGTTGGCAAAAACAACTGTTGAGAATTAGACTGGAGCTGAGAGTAGAAGGATGTGAGGGGGAAGATCCACATGAAATTAATACTTAGCCTTTTATATTTTGTCTGCAGAGCAGAAACGTACTCAAAAATCCCAGATCCAGTTCCCATGAATGTGGGGAAAGTTCACTTTCAAGTACAAGATGAGGATCCATCCCTTTTCGGCCCTGGCCAGTCTTGTAGCACTTAGTAATGCAGCCCAGCGAAGGGATCTTCTCTGGGAGAAGTCCAGGACAGAGCAGTGCCACTTTCTCAACGCTGTCACAGTGCAGTGTGAGAGGTGTGGGACTGATTCTGGCCTGGAATAGTGCAGAAGGACCTACATTGTGCTGGAAGGACTCGGTGTGCACATGAGGGTGTTTGTAGAGAAGCAGGGAAGGACTCTGAGATGCATTGGCAGAACTCTGTGGAAAATTGTAACTCTGTAAGAATTGGATTGGGGTGCGATGGCTGAAACCAACAAAACCCCACCCCTGTTTCTTGTGAACTTTCCCAAAAAAAGGCTATGGCTTCCTTCTGCCCTCGTGTCGGTGCAAAGATGCTGAGGGTTCATGTCGCTGCTGTGTGGACCATGAGTGCTGAGCAAAGCCAACATGCCAAAGCAAGGGCTGCTGTCAGAGCAGGAGGGAGAGGCAGATGAAAAAGCATTCCCTTTGCATTTGTTTGGTGATGTTCTCTCTGTATGCCCCCCCTCTTTCATCTCCTGTTCTTACTTCCATTTGTTTCCGTTAAAACTTGTGGATTCTAAATGGAGGAAAATTTATGTCCTGGAAGGTTGAATTCCATTTTTAAAGTCACAGCAGCATGCTTTATGGTTAGACTTTCAAATATATCCCTAAGTATTTAAAAATACATAATCAGCAGCTTTATCTATGGCACATTATTCACCATTTAAACTATAATGGCTTCCTTTTAAGTGCTAACAGTTACTTACTACCTTAAATCCCTATTTCAATATGAGTCAGAGGATTTGGACTTGGAAAGCAGAATAAGCAAAAGAAGCAGCTGAATGCTGGAAAAAGATTCTGCTATCAGGCCACTATCATCAGAAATTAAGAATAAGGCGAAGAATAGAAAGCATCTGTTCTCTATCTACTTCTCTGTCTAATCTGTTTGTTCTGTCTAGTCTACCCAACAAGTTTTTACATCACGCTCTGTATTTCAGAATTGTTTCTGAAGATGCCATTTTACAGCGTCTTCCAAAAAGTACCAGCATCTCATTAAAAGATAAAAGGTCCAATGCAATTCAAAGAGAAAGCAAACACCCATTTCAAAAAATAAAGCAGTTTCATCTTCCATTGAACTGCAGGGGGCAGCCAAGAATTTGGGTAAAGTATTGCTACCTGGGTTTATCTTGTCAGGTTTTTCCTGGTATTAATACTTTTTTTTTTTTTTGTTCTAACACACAACTTGTGCTTTCATCTGTAAGTGAATCATAAGAAGAGAGGCTGCACGGTCGTACGTTAATACAGTAGTCAAGTGTCCTTTCTGACTGTGCTCAGCCTTGGAGATTTCAAAGTGGGATGCAAGAAATTGCCATAGTGAACGTTTACAGAATACCCCTAACCTCTGGGGGGATGCCTTTCTATCTTCAGACAGTGATTTATTTATACCTGGAAACATGAGAATTTGTAGCCTTTCCGAATAATTATAATAACAATATTGCTATCTAATGAAATGTTCCAGCGCTCTCATTTTCTGTGTAAGTGCCTAATGCTTTTTGAATCTTACACTGCTCCTGGCTGCACCCTGCTATTTCATGAGCTTTATAGATTAACAGGGTGTTGTGCAGAAAGGGGAGGGATTTCCTTTCATCAGCTGGTCTTTCACCTTTGCAAATGCACTTTTGTCCTCTGCTGTAAGAAAGAATAATTGGGAGTGCTCAAATTCCAGTTATTTTATAAACAACAATCACCTCCTTTCTCCTGCATCTGGTAATGAAAGATGCTCAATTTTTTTAGTCTTCCTGTGCCTCTGAACTACTTTTACCACCTGCTTTGGAGCCTTTCTTATTTATGTGGTATCTTCTGAAGATGTAGGAAGACAAGAATTCCAGATAGTTTTCCTAGGGCAAGTGTAACATTTGTTAAAGTAATAGTTTTGCAGTATTTTAAGTGTTTTCCATGTGCCTTGTTGCTGAGGTTTAGTATTTTCAAGAAGGATGTTAGATTCTTGGATTAATCAGCTCTACCCTCACCTGGTTTGATGAACTGTATTGGAGAACCCATTTTATCTTTAAGCAATTATCTTGGAAGATTACTGGCCATGAATGGGGTAGATGAAGGGAACCAGAGTGTAAATGCATGCCATAAGAAATCATGTCTCTTTTTTTTATTTATTTATTCTTTTTAGACCTTTTAGATTCAGTGTTATGTGTCTTGCCTGAAGACAGTGCTTATTCTTACCTAAAAAGAAAGGACCAAGTAGAAGAGAGACAAGCAAGTAGATGAGGATTTGATGCTGGATGTCTGTGTGTGTTACAGAACAGGGAGCAAAAAATGGGAGGGTCCCTGTAAGAGGTGGATATGGAAGGATAAGGGCAGGGCAAGACTTCAGCCCTCTCCGTGCCTTCCCTTGCAGCTCAGGGAAGTTGTTCTCAATACCACAAAGAACCTGGTAAAAAAACCCAAACCAAAACAGATGAAAAAAAAAAGGGGTTGGGTAGAAATATAAATAATGGGTTAGGCTGAAAAATTAGTTTAGACAATCTGACAGTGTCTCTGAGGTTTCTTTGCCTCTTTCAAGGAGCAGATCTGAGATAAGAGATGAAGAAATATGGCTTCTGTTGGCTTTTCTCTCTTGCTGTTTAAAATCATACCCAAACTCTTATTGTGCAAATATACTGTTCAGGATCAGAGACTCGTCTACCAAGCAGAGGAGGTCCCTGGAGAGCCAGGCCTGAAGGCTAAGCCCATAGTGCTGCTGCTGCTGCTGTTTGTGTATCAATCTGTTTGGGAAATCCCTAGACCCAGCACCTGGTGATACAGAAAAGTCAGGAGCAGTGTACTCTGCTTTTGTTAACATTTGCTAGCTCAGGTCCATCAGGAGTTTATCCTGACCAGTATCAGATGTCTGTAAGGCTCTTCTGTAATGCACCATCCACTGATTCTTTACGTTTCTCAGAAATGGAATACTCTGGCATAGGGGCTGGAATCTTATCAGAGGGAGAAGGGATAACAGATAGAAACACTTGAGGTCTCTGCCCTTTGCAGACTGTTTTTCTTCATGTCTCCTTTCTGGCATTTCCACGCATTTACAGAGTGATCCAGCTAACCAGCTATTGGGAAAGAAGCAATAGAAAGATGTTTAATGAAACTTCAGAGATGATTTCCCCTGAAGGTATGACAGGAACAGCCGTGAGAACAGCGTTGCTGTTTGCAGAGAGATCTCTGCTGCTTTGTGCTGCTTTCCTACCTTTACTGCATCCCTTGTGGGATGCTGGATTTGCGTGCTAAGGCAGCTGCTGTTAACACAGCTTAAACACGACACCTTGCAAACAGCGGTGCCCTTGATCCATCATTAAAAATGTCCTTGACACACTGTGGCATCAGAAGGAAGGGTTGTGACGCTAATTGCTGGCAGCACTGTTTGACCATGGATGTTACACAGAAAGCCCCAGTACATTCTGCTTCAAGTCTGGGGGAGGGGGTGGTTTTGGTTTTGCTGTTTATTTTTGTTGTCGTTGTTTGGTTGCGGTTGGTTTGTTGGGTTTTTTTTTTTTTAGTTTTTTGGTTTTGGGGTTTTGTTTGGTTTTTTTTTTCCTAAATGTTTCCTTGAAGGGAAGGTGAGAGCTGTGACAGTAGATTTGTGATCCCAGGCAAGTAACCCTTCCCACCCCTGAAGTTTTTTGTTTTTTTTTTTTTTTAATTTTTTAATTGAACAGCAAATAATGTTTGGGTTTTTTTGGTGGGGACCCCATTCAAAGTGGTTTGGATTGTTTGGGTTTTTTGGTGGTTTTTTTGTTTGTTTGGGGTTCGTTTGGGTGGTGGTGGTGTTGTTACTTAGTTTGGGTTTTTTGTTTGTTTGTTTTTTTAAGTTACTGAAAGTGCAATTATTACCTGAGTAGGTAGAAGGGGAACAGGCCAAATTTCCATTCTTTTAGCAAGACTGTTGAAGGTGGATGGAGACAGAGAAGTCCATCTGTCCTCTGAACAAGGAAAATAATATTGGAAGTATACTAGGGAGCCTCAGAGCTTCAGGAGTAGTGAAACCCAGATCACTGCTGTGTCTTCCTCCACAGAGATTTATCTTCTGAGTTTGGGCCTGGGCTTTTCTCTGTTCCTTTGCCCACTGAGTGACATTCCTGTGCAGTTCGCAGCCTTAATAGATTGTCCTTTCAGCTCCTGATGTGGCTGATGTAATCAGGCAGAGTTTTCAACTACTTGCTAGCCTTTACACCTCCTGGTTGTCCAGCCCACCTCCATCTCCTCTATAGTAGTGGCACAAGCATGACTGGAGAATTTCCCTATTTATTTGCACCTTGGTTTTCTAGAATTTGCCTGTGCTCCGTAATTGGTCCGAAAATAACGACATGGAGGCATATGCCCTTGTTTAGTCCCTGCTGATGGATCAGAAGTGGAGATTAATAGGACAGGAAATGTGTTTCTACTCTGCAGTCAGTATAGGAAATTCACTGGAGCTAAATTAATCATGAAACAGACACAAAGAAGAGAATAGATTAGCAGGGAATTAACTCATTAATTAGATTCATACCAAAGTTCAGAAGAGGGTTTCCTTCAAGATAACAGCCGAGTTCAAAGATCAGCAAGGGTTGGTCTTGGTGGGCACACTATTCTGTTTCTGAACTCTGTCAAGTTTTATTGTAGCCCAACATTTGCCTGGTTGTAATGGCCTATCAGAAAAGCTGCTGGAGGGAATTCAACGGCTGGCAACATCTAACCACAAAGTGCCCAACGATAGAAGCTGTTATCAGCCCATGCACATCACCGAGCTCCAGTTTGTGGTGTTAACTTAAGTGCAGGAGCCCTCTTTATTGTGCCACCTTGCTATATTTAGAGCTCGATTGCAAGTCCTTGTCTGAATAGAAGGAGTGTGTTGTTTTTTCCAGCCTGAGGATGAGCAGAAACCATGTGCAGATTTAAGTCAGGCCAAGTTCTAAGCCACTGTCCTTCATGCTGCACTTCTCAGGACAAGCTAGAGTGCTTCTAGCAGTGATAACACCCCATGTTTAGAGTTACCACCAAGGATTGGTGTGCAGACCAAGGCCGCTGCTGGATCTTGTGTGCCACATTGGGGGGTGCAGAAAGTGAAAGGCTGCACCTGCAGGGAGGAGGGGACAGGACAGGTGACCCCAAACTGACCAACGAGGGATTCTAGCCCATAGACATCACATTTGGCTTAGAGTTGAGGGATCCAAGGGGTCTCTGGGCTCTTTGCCCCTCTTGGACTGCTTTGCCAGCTTTGCTTGGCTTGGCTCAGGTCCTCTTTCGGTTCCTTCCTCGGAGCACCCAAGGAGGCCTCTGTCCGTTCTGCCTTCGATCCGGTCTGTGTGTTCCTGAACCCAGTACCAGAATCCAGCTCCTGAACACAGCTCCCGGCTGCTGCGGGGCCCAGCCTGGGACTGCCCCGGTGCCTGCTCCACAGCATCAGTGGGGATGGAATTACCATCAGGGGGTTGGGTTCCGTACTGTTTTTGTACATATTTGTATATATTCCATTTATTATTATTATCATTTTTATTAAATCTGTTCCAGTTTCCTTTTCTAATCACTACGTCTCTCTCCATTATTCCCTTTCTCTTCCTCTTTGTGGAGGGAGGGGGGTTAACAGAGAGTGCCTGTTATAGGTCTGAGGGGCCGCCCTGACCCTAAACTGTGACAGTGAGGATTTACACTCATTTGGTCCAGCTGATGACTGCAGTGCTTATTATAAAGCAGATAAGCACAGAAAAGTGAACCAAGACTAAGCTTTCCCTTTAAAATCACTCCAAAGAAAAAAAAACCCACGTTGTTGGCTTAACTTCCCCATTAGAAGACTGACAGCAGTGATAAATCATCAGTGTGCATGAAATCAGTGAGTCATCTTAAGATTCAGCACAGAAATTTCCCTTCTCCTCTACGGAACAAGACAATGATTGTGCTATGTTGGAGTAACTCCCTTCCAGCTTGTCACGGTTGAGTTGCCAGTCGCTGCCTTTCTCTGGCAGAATCAATAATTATATGACTTACTCCCCACGTGCACACCTGCTCACAAGCATACAGCACTGAGTTTTCTGCCCTTTCCTCCACGATTAGGAGGATTCAATATTTACCTATTCCTATTCATGTATCACACAAGGCAAAGTAAAACTGACAGCAGCTGGCTTCAAGCTTGTAAGAAGTACTCTTGTGGTTCAGCTGAACACAGGATGAGTTTTCCTTTTGGGCAAGTGTGCTCTTCAAGAGAGCCTGTCAAAGGGCAGCTCTCGGAACATAAGAGCTCAGACAGGAACGTCAGCCTGCCAGGAGCAAGGGGTCTCCTAAGGGAAGGATGGCATTGCTCCAAGTGCTTTTCCCTCTCATCCTTCTTGATTGGAGAGGCTCTTCATGACAGTTCCAGTACAGCAATTTCCCTCCCCATTAGGAGGGGAGTGTGTCTGCTTTCCTGTTTCAATGCAAAAAGGTCACAGTTGCTCACTCTCTGAAGCTAACCAAAATCCAGCATGGCAATGGGATGGTAAAGCAAGTTGATTGCATGATATGAATCACCTTGAGTGGAAAAGTGCAACCATTAACACTACCCCTTAGAGGTTACCAACATCGACATGTAATCTCGTGCACTGCTGTGCAAATGCTCTCCAAAGAAGCTAAGAGTTGCAACAGTCCCTAACCGTTCTCTAACCTCTGTGATAATGGCCTTATGCTGCTTAATCCTCTTCAGCTCTTCCTCACAACTCATTACATAACACCTGGACAAAGGCAGAGGCTTCCCATTCCGGCAGAGAATGGTTTGGCACTTCCCCACGTTTGCTGAGGTTAGGGTAAAACATCCACCAGGCTCCATGGGATCATGTTTTATATGGCAAAGAACAGCAGAGCCTCCAAGTTTTTGTCCAGCTGTTCCAAGTTTCCTGGAATTTAAACAAAACAAGGATTGTTCTTTAATTGGAAAGCAAGTGTTACAAGCTCTGTAGAGAAACAGTCATTGTTCTGCGAACACAAGCACTCCAGGCATTGACTCTATTGGATCACTGGGGCAGAAACAAAAGTCTCCACTGAAGACTGGGACACCACGACAGCCCTGCAGAGAAACCACGTACAACTCTCAGGCAGTATGTTATTTACACATATGCAGATACTCAAGTCTGATCAATTTTAGAACAACAACAACAACAAAATCTTTGCACTTTTAAAAGCTGCACAGTTGTCTCCCTCTACATCTTAAAGACATTTGTTTTAAAGGTCAGATTGAAGGAAACAGAGTTAGAAAAGTACCGAGGACTATTTAATGAGTACAGGTAGACCTTGTTATTCATGTTATTCAGCTGGTTCTTTGGCTTCTGAAGCAACATTTTATTATAAAAATAATAATTCTAACTGTAAAAACTCTAGTTTGGGCAAAACCAGATGGCAGATGTCCACTGTTCTGAGATGTCTTCAAAATAATGCTTTTAATATAACAAATGATGACCAAAAAGGCACACTGGCTAGTAACTCCACTGTAAGAAGGCACACTTTATTCATTCTGTCAGTTACTAACTTGTTAAACAGGTTCTTGGAAATACTTAAGCTTGCAGGCTTAGCAGGAGCCACACTGAAAACAATATTAAAAAAAAAATATCTATGGATAAAAATGAAGTTCTCAGAACTCTAACGTTAGAACATGAAAAACCATCCATCATTCTCAGTATCTTGTTTTTCAGGGCCTTCTCCTATAGTAATTAGGAATTACAGTAATTAGAAAGCTAATTATAGAGGTTAATAAAATTTATATTAAGGCTAGATATAGCTGGCAAGAACCTTTGATTCAAAATCCTGGGGAGAGAACGCACAACTAAATTTGTAACCGAGCTGCAATGTGCTTTTTTGTTCTATTTTTTTAAAAACACACTTCAGGAGTGTTGTGTATCACCTGTAATAATCCTCAACGAATGGCTAAATGCAGCAAGAATGAAGACTATTTCTGGTTCTCCAAAGAAGTGGTTAGCTTATTTCTGACTTGGGACAAAAAAAAATTAAAAAAAAAATCTGCTTTTTGTAGGAATGCCCCATTCCTGTGGAATGTATTAGTAGTAAACAAAACCACTTCATAAGTATTTTTGATAATCAAATGTGTTGTTATTTTTGACTATTTTAAGTATATGTCAACCACCTTCTCAGATACCGGTCTGAAGCACTGTTGTAAGCAATTATGGGAAGGAAGCATTTTCTCTCTTCTGTTCGCAAGGTTCAATACCCCCCTACTGCTTTTGTATCTTTCACAATACCAGAAATTCAGTACTTTTCCTTTCCAGAAGTGTACCAATTGAATGACACACAATGCTACTTTTAACTCGATCCATTTTCTCAGTCCCTAAGCTGCTCATTTGCTTTCTCTTTTGTTTCCCTGGACTCTTCATTCACCTTTGTTCAATTCCCTTCTTACTCCCCCTTCTTTTAGTGTGTCCTCAGGCACAATTTCTTCTTGGAGCCGATCTCTTTTCTGTAGTGCCCAGTAACGTGACAAGGAATAACGGGTATAAACTCGAGCATAGACGGTTCCATCTCAATATGAGGAGAAACTTCTGTGAGGGTGACAGACACTGGAGTGGGCTGCCCAGGGGGGTTGTGGAGTCTCCTCCTCTGGAGATTTTCAGAGCCCGCTTGGATGCGTTCCTGTGGGGCATTCCCTGGGTGATTCTGCTCTGGCAGAGGGGTTGGACTCAATCTCTGGCGGTCCCTTCTAATCCCTAACGTTCTATTATTCTGTCAAGGAGAGTATGCATGCCGGTTTCCAAACCACTACACAGAGCTACTATTACACTCACAGCTATCACATCACAATCTCTTTGGATGGGTCCTTCCCAAATAATCTTCTAAAGTCCAAAGGGATGACAGGAGATAGGTATTACTAAGGAATCAGATTATGTGTTTTAAACATTTGTGTAACCTTAAATAACCTGAACTGGTACAGAGAAACAGCCCAGCCCAGACTTTGCAGCCAGTAGGAAAGAAGTTTAAAAGATGATCATGAGATTCATACCACTGACTTTGTTACAGCCAATTGTGAAAGCTCAGACATAGAAAAGATACCAGAAAATTGTAAACCTCCACTCACCGCTTAGTCAGGAGTATTCTGTAACTTTGCAGGTGGGCTGTTTATTTGTTCGGGTGTGGGATTTTTTTGGGTATTGGGATTTTTTTCCCCATACCTCAAAGGAACAGAGGGTAAAATCCACACAAGCAATAAAGTAAAACATTGTAGATACCAAGGCTTTTTGTTTTTCCCCTCTCGCATTTTTTTTAAAGCAAGAAAAGAGTAGGTGTCTGACTTGAAATGGAACGAAGGGTCCAGTGAGCATACACAAGGTAAAAAAGGCTACAGATCCAGGACTCACCTCTGCATGATGATGAAAGTGTTGATCATGTATTCCTCCTCGTTTTTTGTTTTCTGCAGCTCTTCAGCTAAGATGTCGCTCATGGTGCACTGCAGCAGATAGGGCACTTCCACGTTGCGGTCGCCGTCGAAAACACCATAAAGTGCCTCACGGTTGTCACAGAAGTTGTTGGCTGAAAGTGCTGCCACACATAGCCTAGGAGAAAAAAAACAACCAAACTGGCAAACATGAAGGTTGTTACCCACTATTAGGTTACCATCTTTGTCATTCTGACCGGAGAGATGCAGTCTTATCTGAGAGCTACTTTTAATCACCTCTGTTCACAAGCATTTCAGGACTGCTTTCTGAGCTGTGGAGGAGAGTCAGGCCCATCAATAGTTCTAGGATGTGGAGAGAACTGGACTAGAAATATAAGCCAAGGCCCAAGGATTCTTCCTTCTTTTCAGCATATGAACAAGTCCCTTATTTGTAGGAAAAAGGTGAAAAGTATCTCTGAAACAACATGCGTTTAAATTGCACTTGCTCCTCCAAAAGCCATCCTTGTGATCTAACATGCTGGGGACCAGGTTATGTGTGAAATCGGTTAATAGTTAAGTAAAAGCTTGATGGTACTTGCTATGAAAACCTAGGTAGTCAAAGATTTCTGAAAAGGTATCTAAGGAACACAGAAAGATTCATCACATTGTCAGCAACACAGAGACTAGCAGACTCTTGGTACATTGTTTGTCAAGTGCTGCCTTAGTCACAGGAGCCCTGCACACTACACACATTCAGAGTTCTGGCCATTCTGCCTCTTCCTTCAGCTTCTCTGATTTGCTTGATAAACATCCTTTGGTTGAAGATAAAGAAGCTTCGCAAAGAGGAAAATGCTTTTCAACACTCAGATCTTTTGCACATACTGGAATCTTGCACAGACATAACGTGTTGGTTTTATTTGTATCTTTAGCAACTTCCCTAACAAAGACCAAAGTGGAGAGCCAGGCAGGGGCCCAGTATACAGAGCAATGGCATGGCCTCTCCTTTTCACTTTCACTAAAAAAAGGAATTTTTATTTTTTTTTTTTGTATCAGCACAGACGCACTAGGATGCTCACATAAAATAAAATAAAATAAAAACCATGCCAGGTCATACTTGTTCTTAACACCCGACGCCTCCGTGTACCCGTGACTCCACACCGCCGGTGCTCCCGAAGCATCGCTGGCCAACGGCTGGTCGATCTTGAAGCAACGTATATTGCTGCAAGGAGAAAGGAAAGGGGAAAGATCCAGTGGCTTCAAGTGCTGACACAATCCGTCTTAAAATGTGAAGAGAACACCTTTTTTTGCCCCTCCCAGTTCTTAGTAATACATTTAATGGAAGAAACCGAAGCAAGACATCCAAAGTGGTTACTTTTATGTGACTGTATACAAAGAACAAAAAAACCAGTAAATAACTGAGCCTCTCCGAGGTTGTCAGCTGCACTGCTTTGCTTAGCTAGGCTGGTTTTTTCCCCTGCCTTCATCCCTGAGCTATTTGTTTCAAACCTGACCCAGTAGGAATACACAGCAAATTTGTACTGGCTTTTATAAAGCTAGTGGCAGGGGAGTGATTTTGTAACTTATACATTCCTCCCACCTATTTTAACAAGTCTCTGGGCTCTTCTCATTGCACTCAAATGATACTTGCTGTATGACCTACATCATCACCTAAAAGGGGAAAAAAACCCGACCAAAACCCAATCAAATTCTTTATGAACAGCAATGCATATTAACAGCCTTCCATGAAAATGCCAACGAGCCAGAAATTCGCTTCATTTGGTCACGTACCAACCTGCAGGAGCTAGCCTGTGGTCCCAGCAATGGGCAGCACAGCTCTTCTGCCTTCCCCAATCGTGCAGTTCCACTTTCACTTAGGCCCTTGATCCCCTAACCTCCAATTTACTACCAACATGGCCTTTAGCCTGAATTTCAAATATCTCACGCAGAGGAGTAAAGACTTAAAATGGGCCCAGCCCTTTCTGTTTCTACCCTTCAGAGCCCTGCTTTGCTGGGGAGAGATGACCTTCCCCCTGCTCTCCACTGCTCTCTTTCAAGGACAGGGAAAGTGAGCTTCCCACAAGCTTCAGACACTTCAAAGGCACCTGAACCTTTCATGAAGTAAATGAATCATAAAAGGACAGAAGCAGAAAGGTCTAGCTGTTCACTCTGAGCATTCATTTTTTCCTCTATCCAAACCCTTACCTGACCTGAACACACAGAAAAGTCTTTTCAGCATTGTCCAGCCTTCTTCAACCTGAAGTACTGTCAAATGAAGTCTGATTTCTTTTTCTGCTAGCAGCCAGGACATACATCAGCAAGGGCAGATTCAAAGCAAACAAATTACATAAATAATGGTAGAATCACTGATGTTTTAAGCCCTTGGTTTTGCAGCCCTCTGTGTGACAAAAAAGAGGCAAACGTCTTGCCATGAGCATGACCCGAAATCAAACTGGAAACCTGAATCTCTTCCAAAGCAGCAGAAATTTAGTTCTGTCTTCACCTGCAAGACACTACACACACAAGCAAACACGCTTTCTTTACAGACTTTTCATACAGGCACTTATCCTCCAGGGCAGAGGAACTTGGATCAAAAACATTTTTCTGTTTGTTTGCATTTTTAACTGAGATGGTGGTCCTTGGTTCCTGGACAGGTGAAGGACCCAGAGCTGTCTCAAGGCTTCCCAGTAGTGGTGAAAAAAGCTACCTCAACGCATTGTTTTCAGCTTCCTCAGTGGCACTGCTACATGTGCTGGGAAAGAAATGGTATTCCATGCAGGGAACATGGGCTAAGGCTTCTGGAAAGCATGGTTTATTTTCCCACTACTTTAAAATTACTTTAAAGCTTGATTAGATGCTCTTTCATAAAAATCAGTGTAGCAGCATCTTTTTTATTTCTTTGCCATTTTAATTGCCACTGAAAATTCATACACCAAATAAATCACTTGGCAACTTCCTCATAAGCATGCAAGCCTCCTTAAAGATCTCCATCCATACTGAAAAGCAAGCATGCATGACAGAAGTCGTCTTTACCCCAGCACTGCAAATAAATATTAACTTACTACCTACTTGA
This sequence comes from Actenoides lindsayi, assembly GCA_025331215.1. Lineage (NCBI taxonomy): Eukaryota > Metazoa > Chordata > Aves > Coraciiformes > Alcedinidae > Actenoides > Actenoides lindsayi. The sequence continues at coordinate 16,928 of WTSP01015660.1, read as the reverse complement.
ATTCTGCCAGGGCACAGATGGGGAGCTGCCTTTCACATGCAGAAGGAGGATATAAAAAGTACCAAGCGCACAAGTATTTTTGTGCCTGCCACAAAAGCAAGTGAAAGGAGCACCTCCTCCCTCCCAGTCAATCCTAGCAGTTTACCACAGAAGTCAGTGGAGTGTATCAGGACAGACACTAAGAGGACCCTCATGAAGCCTGAAGCACCTGACCGTGGTTAATGACTATTAGGGAAGAGAACAGACCTGACATCTGAAAAATAATTTAATAAAAACACACACGCAAGATAAAAAAAATAATTCTCTGAATTAAAGACAATGCATATGCCAGTGAAAACATGGCACGGAGCTGGGCCACACTACTCTTCTACTACTTAGGACTTAAATTTGTATAATACTGCATAGGACATGATGCCCAAATACTAAACTGGCAAGAGATGTCTTTGTCCATCTCGTCTGCTAGGTTTTACACAAGAAAAGCTGATATTTCACTTTAAGTTTTGACACAATTCAATTAACTTTGTTAAATTTCTTTTTTCATTGTTATTTTTTATTTCCCCCTGCCCCCCCCCTTGAACCTGAGCAACATTACACACTGCTGCTTCAGGAAGGTTTCCTGCATACAATAACACAGCATTTAAAGTAAAGGAACACCCCCTTTTTCTTTTCTTCTGCTGCAGAACATGGACTCCTGTTTTCATCTGTGAAAACTATCCATATTCAAATTCCCATCTAAATTTGATAAAATCCACTGATTCAAGCTAAAAGCAAACTCACAGGGTATGTTCCCTCGCTTTCACAACAGGTGAGGTTTACTACTCCAGTGACTGATCTCCACCATTTAAAAGCAAACAACACAAAGCAACTGTTCAACCCTTAAAAGATAAATCACAGAATGATGGAATTGTTTTGGTTGGAAGAGACCTTTAAGATCGTCGAGTCGACCAGTAACCTAGAACTGCCAAGTCCACCAGTAAACCATGTCCTGAAGTGTCACATCTACAAACTTCTGAATACCTCCAAGGATGGTGACTCCACCACTTCCCCGGGCATCCTACTCCAGGGCTTTACAACCTTTTCTGTGAAGAAATTTTTCCTAATATCCAATCTAAACCTCCCCCGGTGCAACTTGAGGCCACTTCCTCTCATCCTATTGCTTGCTTCACGGGAGAACAAAGTGACCTTCACCTTGTTACAACCTCCTCCTAGGCAGCTGTAGAGAGCAATAATGTCTCCCCTGAGCCTCCTTTTCTCCAGATTGAACAACCCCAATTCCCTCAGCTGCTCCTCATAAGTCTTGTGCTCTAGACCCTTCACCAGCTTCACTGCCCTCCTTTTGAGACACTCCAGCACCCCAATATCCTTCTGGAGTGAGGGGCCCAGAACTGAACACAGTACTCGAGGTGTGGCCTCACCAGTGCCAAATACAGGGGCACAAACACTTCCCTAGGCCTGCTGGCCACGCTATTTCTGATAAATGCCAGGATGCTGTTGACCTTCTTGGCCACCTGGGCACACTGTTATTCAGCTGGCTGTTGACCAACACACCCAGGTGCTTTTCCACCAGGCAGCTTCCCAGCCACTCTTCCACAAACCTGTAGCATTGTACAGGGTTCTTGTGACCAAAGTGCAGGACCTGGCCCTGGGCCTTATTGAACCTCATACCATTGTCCACAGCCCATTGATCCAGCCTGTCCAGATCCCTCTGTCGAGCCTCCCTACCTTCAAGCAGATCACCACACCTGCCTTAACTTGGTGGTGTCTGCAAACTTACGGAGGGTGCCCTCGACCCCCTCACCCAGATCATGGATGAAGATATTAAATGGAACTGGCCCCAGCACAGAGCCCTGGGGAACACTAATTGTAACCCACTGCCATCTGGATGTAACTCCATTCCCCACCACTCTCTGGGCCTGGCCATCCAGCCAGATTTTTTATCCAGCAAAGTGTGTGCCCATCCAAGCCATGAACAGCCAGTAACTCCAGGAGAATGCTGTGGGAAAGTGTCAAAGGCTTTACTGAAGTCCAGAGAGACAACACCCACAGCCTTTCTCTCACCCACGAAGTGGGTCACCTTGTCCTAGGAGATCAGGTTAGTCAAGGATGACCTGTCTTCCATAAATCATCCTTTTTTGGAATCGTTCAATATTGAAGAGAAGGAACCTCGGAGCTGGTGCAGTTCGACTCAGGACATAAGAAAAGCTCATGGCACAGACACTGTCTACACATCTGCCTTAGTGCAACCATTTCCCAACAGACTGCATAAGGAGGCACAAGACACTTGATGAATTTCAGTTATGGATGATACTTAAGTTCCAGGGTGGAAAACAAACAGGTAGGCAGGAAGAAAACAGAGTCCCAGAGCAAGGGAACTAGCTTTGCTGAAAGCAGAGCAAGAGATGCAAGTCTTCAGGAGATGCTTGAATAGGAAAAAAATAAATATATATTCCTAAGACAAAAGGAGAGAGGTATGAAGGGTAACAAAATATAGCATGTGAAATATAAAAAGCAGCACAATGGGTAAGACAGATCCAAGCAGATGAATGTGAGCAAAAAAAAAATGTAGTAAGCAGCTACTGGCATCTCAACAGTGGAAAAAAATAAGTATTTTAGTTGAATCTAATGTCAGAAGTAAAACAGAGATCAAACTGGTCCAATAGGGGTTGTATCAGACAAGCAGGAGTTACAACCAAATGCAATTCCACTGAAGTGGGTAAAGTCATCCTCTTTAATGAAGCTTCAATTTCTGACCTATCCACACAATCTGTTTCTTTCCCACTGACAACAGGGAGCCATATGCCTTCAAACGGATTTACACTTCCACGTACTAAGGCTGTCACATCCTAGTGACAGGAATCATTCTGCCCCCTTCCTCACTCTGTAAGGTAACTTACTTCAGCAGCTCTAGGGTTTTATGATCCAAGGCTAATCTGGGATTTCCAGTCAGGTCCAGCTCTTGTAGTTTTGGAGGCAGGTTTTCAGGCAATGTGACTTCACTCAGTTCATTGCAGCTTAGGTCCACACACTGCAAAAGAAAAACAGCCAAATAAGCAAGAGAATTCAGCTGTCATCAAAATCAGAAAAATTTTGACTAAATGTAGTAATGCCTGTTTCATGAACAATAAACCAAGACTTAAGACCATTCATTTAAGTAAGAGGTTCTTACAAAAGAAATTCATATGGCATTTAGCTATCCTGCCAGATGTCTGGGACACCTAGAAATACATTCCCTTCATTTACATCTCTGGCCAGGTGTCCTCTTGTTACAAAACTAGTGAGTTTTGCCTGCTCTTCACAGAGACAAACACGGTCAGTGTATTTTCAAGCATTTAATAAAAAATGTTAGTGATGAAACCAGTCTTTCAATAAACAAAGGAAATGGAGATAAATACAGTTAGGGCTTCTAAGCCACTGGTAGAGCATTCCCTCCTCCAAAGTCAGTTTAAACCAGCATGAGTATGAACAGACTCTCAGGAATTCAGTATTTACTGAGGGATATTAAAATAAGCAGTGTTATGAAATCATGTGGAGAGGAGGAGGAGGAGTAGAGGGGTAAAGGAAAAGTACTGGAGCAGTTTCAAACATGGTTTTAATTCATATCATCTTAGATGGATTCATATTGCAGAATGACAGAATGGTAGGGGTTAGAAGGGACCTCTGGTGATCACCTAGGCCAACCCCCCCTGCCATGTAGGGTCACCTAGAGCAGGCTGCACAGGAATGCATCCAGGCAGGTTTTGAAAATCCCCAGAGAAGGAGACTCCACGACTTCTCTTGGCACCCTGTTCTAGCACTCTGTCACCCTCAAAGTAGTTTTTCCTCATATTTAGCTGGAACCTCCCGTGTTCCAGCTTGTGTCCATTGCCCCTTGTCCTATCACTGAGCACCACTGAAAAGACATTGGCCCCTTTGACTTGACACCTGTCCTTCATTTATAAGCATTGATAAGATCCCCTCTCAGGCTTCTCTTCTCCAGGCTAAACAGCCCCAGGGCTCTCAGCCTTTCCTTATAAGAGGGATGTTCCAGTCCCCTAATCATTCTCGTAGCTCTCCGTTGGACTCATTCCGGTACTTCCTTATCTCTCTTGAACTGGGGAGACCAGAACTGGACACAGTACTCCAGGTGTGGCCTCACCAGGGCAGAGTAGAGAGGGAGGTGAACCTCCCTCTATCTGTTGGTCACACTCTTCTTTATGCACCTCAGGATACCACTGGCCTTCTTGGCCACAAGTGCACACTGCTGGCTCATGATTAACTTACTGTTCACCAGAACTCCAGGATCCTTTTCCATGGAGATACTTTACAGCAGGTCTACCACTAATCTGTACTGATGCATGGGGTTACTCCTCCCCAGGTGCAGGACTCTGCACTTGCCCTTGTTTAACTTCATCTGGTTGTTCTCTGCCCAGCTCTCAGCCTGTCCAGGTCTCACAGAATGGCAGCACAGCCTACCAGTGTGTCAGCCACTCCTCCCAGTTTCTATTGTCAGCCGACTTGCTGAGGGTACACTCTATCCCTTCAGCCAGGTCATTGATGAAGATGTTAAAGAAGACTGGACTCAGTACTGACCCCTGGGGAACACCACTAGCAACAAGCCTCCAATTAGACTCTGCACCACTGATCACAGTCCTCTGAGCTCTATTGTTCAGCCAGTTCTCAATCCCCCTCAAAGCCCACACCGGGATGTTATGGGAGACAGTGTCAAAAGCCTTGCTGAAGTCATGGCGGACAACATCCGCTGCTTTCCCTTCATCTACACATCTGGTCACACCATCACAGAAGGCTATCAGATGATTTAAGCATGATTTCCCCTTGTTGAATCCATGCTGACTACTCCTGGTAACTTACTTTTCCTCCATGTTCTTAGAGATGACCTCCAGAATAAGCTGTTCCATCACCTTTCCAGGTCGGCAATTTCCTAGGTCCTCCTTCTTGCCCTTTTTGAAGACTGGAGAGACATTGTCCTTCCTCCAGTCCTCAGGAACCTCTACTGTTCTCCACGATCTTTCAAAAATGATAGAAAGCAGCACAGCAACAACATAAGACAGATCCCTCAGCACTTGTGGGCTGTGTGTGTTCAGTTGTCCTATATGATCTCTAATCCAAGTGTCACTGACTAGTGAAGAGTTCATCCAGACTTTCTCTCTTCCCTCCAGAGACTTGCATTCCTGAGGGCCAGTCTCAGCAGTAAAGATTGAAGCAAAGAAGGCATGTAACAAATGAAGCAATGAAGCAAAGATTGCAACCCTTAGAGTTGTGATCGATGGCTTAATGTCCAAATGGAGATCTGTGACTAGTGGAGTCCCTCAGGGATTGGTACTGCAACCAGTGCTGTTTAACACCTTTGCTGGTAACATGGACAGTGGGATCAAGGCACCCTCAACAAGCTTGCGAATGACACCAAGCTGTGTGGTGAGGTCGACATGCTGCAAGGAAGGGATGCCATTCAGAGGGACCTTCACAGGCTGCAGAGCTGGGCCCCTGCTAATCTCATGAAGTTCAACGAGGCCAAGTGCAGGGGCAATCCCAAGCACAAATACAGGCTGGGCAATGAGTGGACTGAGAGCAGCCCAGCAGAGAAGAACTTGGGTGTGCTGGCCGATGAAGTGCAGAACATGAGCTGACAATGTGCACTGGAAACCCAAAAAGCCAACCATGTCCTGGGCTGCATCAAAAGACATGTGGCCAGCAGGTCAAGGGAGGTGAGCCTGCCCCTCTACTCTACTCTTTTGAGAGTACACAGTACTCACCTGAAGTACTGTAACCAGCTCGGGAGCCCTCAACATAAGAAGGACACGGGATCTGTTGGACAGGGTCCAGAGGAGGGACACAAAGATGATCAAAGGGCTGGAGCACCTCTCCCATGAGGACAGGCTGAGGAAGTTGGGTCTGTTCAGCCTGGATGAGAAGGCTCCAGGAAAACCTTAGAGCAGCCTTCCAGTACCTGAAGGGGGCCCTACAGGAAAGCTGGAGAATGACATTTTATAAGGGCATGCAGGGATAGGACGAGGGGCAATGGTTTTAAACAAGAGCATGGTAGATTTAGATTGGACATTAGGAGGAAGTTCTTTACATGAGGGTGGAGAGATACTGGAATGGAATGCCCAGAGAAGCTGTGGATGTCTCATCCCTGGAAATGTTTAAGACTAGGCTAGATGAGGCTCTGAGCAGCCTGGTCTAGTGGGAGGTGTCCCTGCCCATGGCAGGGGTTTGGAACCAGATGATCTTTAAGGTCCCTTCCAACTCAAGCCATTCTGTGATTCAGTAACTCCACCTTCTCTGCATTCTTTGTCACCAGGGTACCCACACCATTCAGCAGTGGGTCCACATTTTCCCTAGTCTTCCTTTTTTGCTACTGATGTACTTGAAGAAGTCCTTCTTGTCTTTTATATTATTTGCCAGATTTGATTCCAAGACAGCTTTGGCCTTCCTTATTGCATCCTTACATGCTCTGACAACATTCCTATATTCCTTCCAAGTGACTAGTCCCTTTTTCCACATACTGTGAACATCTTTCTTCAATTTGATTTTTTCCAGCAGCTCCTTGCTTATCCATGCTGGTCTCCTGCCTCCTCTACTTGAATCAAAGGAATGACTTATCTTAAGCTTGGAGGAAGTGGTGCTTGAATATTAACCAGCTCTCTTGGGTTCCCCTACCTTCTAGAGTCCCATCCCTTTTTCCAAGTCAGTCTTTGAAGAGGTCAAAGTTAGCTCTCCTGAAGTCCAGGGCTGCAATCCTACTTATTGCCCTGCTTCTTCATATGATATTGAACTCATCCACCTCATGGTCCCTACGGCCAAGGCTGCGCCCAACCTTTATGGGCCCAAGCAGACCTCCTTCATTCCTTAGTACAAGGCCCAACAGCACACCTCTGGGCATTTGCTCCCTGACCCCCTGTGTCAGAAAGTTATAATCAATGCACTGCAGGAACCTCCTGGATTGTGTGTGCCTTTCCAGCCAATATCAGGGTGATTGAAGTCTCCCATGAGCATCAGGACATGTGATCTTTAGGCTACCTCTAGGTCCACAGAAGGCCTCATCGACTTCCTCTTCCCAGGCTGGTGGCCTACAGCAAACAGCCACAGCAGTGGGCACTTTTTATATAAATATTACTCAGATAATATTTATTCATATATAAATATGAAGTCAATAAAATGAGTAGGGGAAAAAAAAAAGCTTAACTATTTCAGAAAAACAAAGAAAAAAAAGATACAAAACAGCAGAGAAACTTGCTGGCTATCCACCAGATAAACACAAATTAGCTGGAACAAGGGCTCTAGAATGACAAAATCCCCAAACAAACATCATTTAAAGCTGCATATACAGATGAAAGTCAACATACTGGGAAAAATTTTCGAATAAAGCCAGATCTCCCAAATCTATTACAGGGCCACCAGTGTATCATGCATGAAAAATGGCAATAAAAAAACCCCATATTTTGAGGACAGCACAGGCTGGTATTTAACAGAGGGTGGAAGAGCTACCCACATATTTTAGAAAGATCATTTTCTACTTTCAACCTGCAAAAAGAGAAAGACTTCAAAAACTCCAATAAAACATGAAGCTGAAAGGGCTGGGGGGAGGCTTTTCCTCGCTGCACATTTTGACCATTATGTAATTTCCATTGATGGAAGTGAGACACTTTCATTTTTGTAGATACATTCAAAGAAATTGCATCCTGTAAGAAGGCATAAAATAATCTAGCAAAACCAGAAAGAAAAATCTCCTAACATTTTATTAAATACATGCAATGGAAATAACTGATTTCCAACCCAGATCTTGCATCCTGAGGTTGTCTAATATGAAGACCTTATTATCTACGAAGAACAAACTGCTGATGTTATCTCAACCTGATAAGGAAAGAGTTTAAATCTGTCACACAAATAAAACAGTAGACAGCTTAACAGCACAGTTATTCCAGTGAGCTTTTTCCTCTGTGCAACTTCTTGATGCTTCTAGAGAGCCAGACATTACTTTACAGAATAAAGCTGTCAGCAGGCCTTGCTGTGTCCGACACCTGAATGCCATGAGACATCTGATGGAAGAGCATGCTGGAACAAGTACAAGAACTAGTAATAATCTCATTGGTCTCATTAAATGCCCAATACACGAAAGGTAGCAACACTACTGAAGATTCCTTGGTCCCTAGGCCTTAGTGAAGATAACTTATCAGGTTAGGATTTCTTAGATTTCATTTGTACTGTTTGAAGAACAGCTTAAGAGTAACTTTCTACATATCTATGTTAAATTTAGCCCTTATTCTACACCCCAGGCAAGCAGGAAATTGTATTTCCTAACTCATCCCAAGTACCTCATACATTATTTTAATGCAAGCTGATTTAACCCTAACCTACGGAAATCATCAAAAGGCTAGAAGAATCCAATATGCCCAACAAGGCACATTCCCATCTGGCAATTATATGAACTCATCTCACATTAAGACAAAGCTACGCTTGAGTACTGACCAGATATTTTTTCTCCACAAAGGTGGAGTCCTAGAGCACTATGCCCTCTTTGATAAAGTCACATATGCTTTCCCTGCAGTCCCAAAACAGGCAGTGATGTCCATGCCTCTTTCTTCTGATAAAGAGAACTAACCAACCATAGGGAACCAGCAGAATGAAACTGCCAGGTCTTCCAAAAGCATTTTTCAGCTAACTGTTGTGGCAGATTAGCACTTTAAATACTGAAGCTTTTATAAAACATTCAGCTTTCCCCAAAATGCATGAACAGAAAAGTGATTCTTCTCTATCAGTGTGTTTACATTATTCTCTCTCTTTTTTTTTTTTCCCCCTCTTTTTTCTGGTTAACATCTCCTTCATATTTTTAAACACATGTTTACCATGCAGAACCTCGCTCCTCCTCTCCAACTCTTCCTCTAAGAAAAAAGCCTTTACTTCTGATTGATTGTAAATGGCCTTCTTCTTCCTCTGGCCATTGTTACAAAGAGGGAGCAGTATTCAAAAACCCGCAAGTTTGTTTGAGATCTCCTGGCTAAAACCACAAAGCTCCTCACACATATATTCACTGTCCAACAGAATTACTGTCTGGGGTCAGGCAAAGCAGCAGGAGCACTGAGGCACACGTGGTGGTCTAGGAACTCAGCCCTTTGATTTTACAGACAGTCATTTTAAATTGGTTTGCATCTGTGAAGAGGTAAATCAGTTCTTAGCCTTGAAGAATGACAAGTCACAAGACCTGTACACTGTGAGTTAACTGTCTTCCAACTCTGGTCAGTGGAAACAGCATGCAGAGCAAAATATTCTGCACTATAGTGAGATGAGAACCAGGGACTCGATTCACAAAAGCTAAGTAATAGTGCTCTTCAGCGTGCTCAAGTGAAAAATGCATCTCACAAAAAGAAGTGTCTGGAAACATATACAAGAGAGGGACTAAGCATTTCTACAGTTGTGCAAAATATCACTCCAATTAGGACAATTAAAGTAGCTTGCCTATATACTCAAATCCAGCACTGCTGGAATTTATCTCCATCCCCAAGGCCTATCCTATTTTGCAGCTTCAGAGGTTTTTAACATGTGCTTTAAACAAAGTCCATTCCTACACAATCAAGCAATTGATAAAGCAGCAAGAGTTAATTATGCATGGCTCTTGCCAAATATTTAAATCATATCATTAGAGACTATTGCAGGAACACAATTAACACTTATTTGGCAGAGAAGATAGGATCTATTGAAGTTAAGTGTAAAATCAGGTTTTGAGGTTCTCGTTCCATTCTGAGGCAGCACATGGGTGAATATTTTGCATATGACCTCAGAAGAGAAAGCAGCTGTCAGATCTCTGTAATTCCTGAGAATATACTATCCTGGAGCAATAAGAGACCCGAAAGGAGAACACAACTGGTAAAGTATACTTGCTTCTTCCAGAGCACATTCATTTTTTACCTTTATTTCAGAAAGCTGCATGACTTCTGGGAAGACTTCAATGCAGTTGGAGTGAGCAATTACAGTATGCATACGTCTGCAGTTCATGATGGTTGTTGGAATGGCTTTGAGTTTGTTCCCACTAATATCAATTTCCTCCAACTCTTCCAGCTTTGCCATTTTGCTATGAAAACAAGAGTTTGAAAATTTTTCTTTTAAGAGACACACACAGTTATTTTGAAGTGGTGATAAGAGCAGTGGTTTTCATTATTTTAAGAAAATAAAATCACAGACTTTGATCCTGGTTCACAGCATTGCTTGTCACCTCTCCTCACATCAGAAGCTAACAGTTGTGGAACAAAACGTGTCTAGGTTTTGTTAATGCTATTTTTCAAATGACAAGTTTTGCTTACATTCCTCCTTCTCACCAGCTCACTTTCACTCTTTTTTTCTCCATCCTTCCAACCCTAGTTTTTCACCTCTTCCCAAATTTTCCCCTCCACTTTCTAGCATCCAACTCAGCCCTTCCCCCTAACTCATCTCCCTCCCCCTTGCTCTTGAAGCCCAGCTGCTCAGAACACCACACAAGGACAGAGATGTCTCTTCCTTTATTTATTGGCATCCCTTTTCCAAGCTTACCCCATCAGCTTTACAGCACATTTTACACTTGAAAGACTTCTGATTAAAACAGAGTGAATTCGAAGTACAGCAATTGCTGCCAAGGCAGAATCTCCTTCTGGAGTGAGAAGATTTTTCCCGTATTGGAGTTTAGTCCACTTCCAGAGGACACTTCCAGACTGCTGTGCTCACAAGTATCTCCTAAGTGGAAGTCTACCAGGTGCAAACAAAGTAACCAAGCCAGGGAAAACAGAAGATGTCCTTGCTCAACTTCAAAATCATACTGTTGCCAGGCCCAATTACTCCAGTTGAAGAAGGTTTCAAGTGCACTCAAAACACACCAACTAACATGTAGCTATCAATTGTGTGTGCAATGCAAGAGATGGTAGCCATGTGCAAGAGGCCATAGCATGTAAATCCACCCCGTGCAGGATAACTATATTTAAAATACAGCCTGTGTCACCACATTTCTGTTCAATTTAGTTCTCACCGTGGAAATGTTTCCTGATGCCCAGCCCCCAGCAGTGGTTCTGAGGCAGAGGAACAGAGACTTACCTCGCAGGGAAGCTCTGGAGGCGATTGTAAGCCATGTGCAAGATTTTCAGGTGTGGATGGCCTGTTAACAAGGGTACACATTTATCTGTGAGGTTGTTATTGGTCAAATACAACTCCTGCAAGATGCTATGCGTTTCTTCAGAAAGAGTGGCTGGAGGAAGCATTTCCAGTTTGTTGGCAGAAGCATTAAGAAATCTCAGGCTGCAAAAAGAAGTTGCATAAGGGAGTTCAGCTAAACATCCTGCAAGTTTTGTTTAGAAGTATAAATAAAGTATCTATTTTTAAGAGTTAAATAGTTTTAAAGGAAAGATCAAAAGCAACACATTCACAACAATAGATAGAAAGACCAGAAGTCTAGCATTATATGAAAAAAACTCCAGAGAGTGTTTTTAAATTAACACATTTGTACAAAAAAACCCCCAAACCAGCAAAATTAGTATGTCAAAATGTCTCTATCCCTATCAATACCTCAGTATCAACATTACTACAGATGTACCTATAGGTGCAAGAAATAACAAGCTACATCATTTCCGTATTCATTCCACATAAAAATTAATTCTGAATTCATCACCAACAAACCATGAGACCATAGCTGCCCTTTGAGTGACTAAAAGTTGTCATTGGTAAGTAAGCCAGCCAGTTTTTTAGTACATTAAATATTGGGTATTTTCTTTAAACCTGCAGGCCTGAAAATAACTGTAAATTATGAAAAAGTACTCTTTGAATATTGGCATAATTAAATATGCCTCAATCACAAAAAAACCCAAACCACAACCCTGACACCAAGTAGTTAATTTTCCTTTTAGATTTTAAAGGGAGACAGTGCTAACAGTAAGTGAAATTAAAAAATGTATATACATGCTTGCTGATGTACACAGCAGGACAGCCATTTCTCTTTGTAGTTCCTGAGTGTCCTCCCCCTACTCCCCAAAGAAGCAGAAGTCCTTCTCAATCTTTTCTGCAGTCCCACCACAAGCAGCAAGGACTGAAGCAGCACAGAAATGAAGTTATTCTTTCTCCCTCAAACGACTTTTTCCAGGATGGCAACAAGACCTGTTGAGATACAGGCACTGTCCACTCCTTCCAGTCAAGTTCTGCAGACAGAGGATTCGTGTTTCTTTAGGGGAGTTGGGTGATGATAGCAGCACTGGATGAATACACATTCTAAGCATCTTCAGGACTAGAATGCACACAAGCAATAACAAAGCCATGGCAAAATAAGGCTATTTACATCCTTTAATAACTAACTGGCATAACCATGCCTTCACAACAAAGGTAAGACCTCTCTCTTCCCCTTCAGTAAAGGCTGCCTTAGAGATCTTACAATACAGAAGCGTGTGCCTGCCCGTCCGCCACCACCACATTCAAACCAGTCTCCAGTGCTCCTACCAACTGACAGGAAGGGGCAGCTGCAATGGGCAAAGTTAACTTTGAGAAATCAGACTGGGAAATGAGCTGGCTGAAGCCTATAAAGCCACTGATCAGGACAGAAAAGGGAGATGCACCCCTGTCATCCATCTGAAGAGAAAGTGATAAAACATCTCCCGTACACGCGGGAATCCACACTGACCTCTAAAGTCTATTAATGAATGAAAGGAATTTGCAAGAGTTGCAGCTGGTTTAACGTTGCACAGTAGCAAACAAGCTTGGGACATGCTACAGAGGAGTCACATGGAATGCCAAAGGCTTAGAAAACCCCACTATTTCCATTGGACGCAAAAGTCTCTCAGCACTGCCCAGAACTGAAACTAGGTTAGCTGTTTTACACAGAATGAGAAGTTCACTTGGGAGAAACACAGCTGAATACTCAGACTCACTCACAAGAGCGGTTAAAACTCCAGAGGAGGAAGGGAGGAGAGGGAGGCTTAATACAGAGACAAGGAATAAGCAGCCGAAAGGTTTTTTTAAAAATTAGTTATTTATTCTAAAAAGATGCTACTCAATTTCAGCCTTTAGCTATAAACTGAAAATAAATTCAGCTCATTCGAAGTTTGATTATTAGACTGAAGCATACCACATCAATGGTTCCTGTACTTCATTAAAAACCAGCAAGCACACCTATTGCTAAAGTACTGACAGCTATTACTTTGGCAACTTCAATCTAATACGTATGACAGTCCTCTCTCTCCACAATAAAGACACTTTGATTAACATTAAAGCCACAATAACTTTTTCATCACTCCGTACAAAACGGGCAGCACTCACTCAAACAGTCAGGTTTAGGATAAACACTAATATCTATCTGTAGCTGACATCACTAGAACTAAATTAACTTTTCAGAAAAGAGCATTCACATTTGATCAGCTGCTACATTAAAATGGGAAAAACATTCTGAAAAGAGAATTCTTTAAAGATATTCTCTGGATTAAAAAAAAGAAGAATAAAAAGGGGACACCATTCTTCGGGCAGAGAACAGAACAAACCAGATGACAGCTGCTGCCAAAGGTTTGTCAATTCTGTGCTACAGTCAAGTCAAGTCAAAATTAAAAATAAAAATAAAGTCTGTACTTGCCCATCAGATTTTCTGTCATGATGATTTAACATAGAAGTCCTCCTCCAGGTTATTTCCACTCCCCTATTTCTTCATCCTTGTGCACTGTGCCAGCTGCTACCTTAGAAGGCACATCATACAAATCCCCTCCAGAGGAAGGGAAATTTACTTGGGCACAACTGTTCCCATCTCTTTTGTGCATGGCCTTAAACTGATTCATGTTCCTTGAAGATATCCCACTCATATCGCTTATCAGATAGAAGCAGAATGTCAAGTATTAAAGCTCAGTCCAAAATTAATTGTTTCCCTTTCCAATTCCACCCACACGCTGTACCACAAACTCATTAGAAAGCAGAGCATCACTACAAAAACCTGAATTCAGCAGCCTATGCACACACCAGAATATAATGCAGCAAGGACAGCGTGAATTAACAAGCACTAAAAGACTGTTGGAGATTAAGAAAGAAACGAAGGCAGCGGCAGGGAGATGCCAGAATTCTTCAGCCTTGACAAGGTGCAAATTCTCCTCTGGAGTAATAATACACCGACCTGCAGATGGAGTGTGTCACCTTAGCTTGTATGGGGTATTAAAGTACAATCTCTTGCTGGATGTAACTTCTACAAGAAACAAATAGGAAAAAAAAAAAGACTGTCCCAAAGAATAGGCAAGAATGAAGGACGTGGATCTAATTCAACAAAAACAGACCTAGTATTCAGTCACATACTTTCCCTATTTAAACCCAGGGGATTCTGATCTCCATTTGAACTTGCAAAAGCAGAGGCAGAAAATCTTCGACTGAAAACTGCATAAGGTTCAAAATTTTTTAACACCAGTGCCTACCTCAAACACACAAGAAACCTGGATATAGACAATTGGGAGACTACAGCATCTCCCAATTCCTCATTATTTTCTGAGGTGCCTTGGCAAACTTGGCTCGCTGGTAAGACACGGCCATCACTGAAGAATGTAAGTCCTCCAAAAAGCTTAGAAATATTCAAAAATAAAAAGAGAAATACAAACAAGTACTGAAGCAGCGGCAAATCAAACTCACTGTGCTTATCTTTGAAGCATTGAGAGGAGTTGGAAAGAATGCTGCAGCTGCAAAAAGAGAATATGCAGAGAAATCAAGATCTCCAGCTTGACCTGAACCCCAAGATCTCCATCGGCACAGAGCAACTGAAATATAAAATTTCTTCTTCAGTCCCTCTGACGGAGACACGATCTCAATTTCCCATTACCTAATCCTACAATAACCTATGATTGTAATTGCAGGTGTGTGAGGAAGAATCCTATAAGCTAAGTGTGGCTGGTGGGAAAAAGAAAGGAGGGAGGGGGGGAAAATCAAGGTACTTTACAGAGTATTTCTTCTCCTAAAAACAAAAAGGGGGGGAGGGGGGAGGTGGGACACAACGACACAGAAACATTCCAGTGAAATCTCCCTCCTGTTGATGGACTGCCAAAAAACCCACAAACAAACAAAACCACTTGGCTGCTGCTGCCTCCTCAGCTCTCACTTTCTAACCTATCTTTAGCTGTTTCATTAGCTGGCATTTCCCCAGTTTCTAATATATATTCTGCTTGCAAACCCTAACTTACCAGCAAAAGGCAAATAGAGCTAAGCATTTCTGACACAAAAGTATGTATGTCAAACACTTAAAATAGCTCTTTGCATTTATTTGACTTTGTTTCCTCCCTCACTTCTCCTGCATCCAAGAGAGAACTAAATACTCGCATCAAAAAGAAGCGGCCACAGTGTGTGTGGAATGGCAAATGCCAAAGAAGAGAAGTTTCATTGTGTCACCTTCCAGGACTCCAGTAAAAAAAAAACAAAACCAAAAAACCTCAAACCAAATTAAAACAAAATAAACCCAAAGAAACAGAAAATCAAACCGGATAAGAACATCCGAATAAAGCTGCAAACAAGAATGCTGCAGGTGAGAGCCTAGATGGGCTCTGAATAGCTGACCTGTCCAGCCACCACAGCTGGCCATTACCAGACACTGCAAAACAAAGCCCAAGCTACACATCTTCACCACACAACTACCTGAAGTAGTCTGATGGCTGTTTTCAGCGTTTATACTGAAAACATTCACAGTAACTGGAAAGGAAGCTTAGGCAAGAGGCAAAACCTCCCCCTTCACCATCGTGTCTGCATCTTTAAACCCCCTTGACTCACTACCACTGCTTGTCTACCATACCCAGCCGAAGCTCTCGAATGCTTGCTTCTCTTATCCAAAGAGCATTTTGTACAACAGGTTTTACACCATTAAAGAGTAGATTGCTTCAAGTTGGTTATGGAAGGCAGCAAAAATTCTGTATGAGAATTGGACAGAGTAGGAAAGGCATCGCAGCAGATGAAGCAGTGGACAGAAATGAAAGGCTGTAGGAATGCAGGTGCCTGAGAAAAGGTTCAGGACTCAGCTTGGGAGTTTTCCCCATCGGCCCTAGCACTTGTATGAGTTCTCTGTTCTTGCAACATCCGGTAATGAGAAATGAAGAGATTATCTGGCTGCCTCTGTGGTGCTCATCTTGCCAAGAAAATCCCCACCCTAGGAGAGGAATCCCTGCTAACATGATCAAGATGTGCATACTTTCAGTGCAGTAAACAGAACTATGTCTTGGTCAGAGAAATCCTTCATAGTCTAGTCAGCAATTTCTCCTCAAGTAAGAGTTTAAAATAGAAAATTAATTAAAAAGCAGACCAACAAAATATCCCTGGATTATATTTATTACAACTCTTCAGCAGAGAATGACACCTTTTCCTTGGACTTTGAAGGATTAAGGCAGAAAAGCAATGTTTGTTGATTGATCTACAAAGAAAACAGAGGCTTTGTGGCAATTTTTTAAATTTTTTTTGTGTGTAAGTGATATTCTCTCTCTGTGCACCAATGCACTGATTTCCCTCCCTTTCTCAGATGCTCTAGATATCAAAGCCCACCACAGCTTGTGCTGAAGTTCACCCAAGGCACTTCACACCCACTTCATCAAATATTCAGGATTGAGGAGAAAGTGTTTATAATTCACAGCATGCGGCTTCATATCCAGACAAGACATCATCTGCCAGTTGCACAGATCTGAGTACCTTTCCAGAAAAAAAAAAAATAAAAAAAATCATCTTTTCAAGGCTGCAAAAGGTAAATTTTATGGAGAGATAAAGATTCTGTAAGGTAAAGTGATTTGTCCAACATTACGTGCTGGGTAGAGCCCTGAGTGGCAGGCTGCTGAGGAAACCCAGTTCTCTTGGCATATCTGACGGCATAGATTGTGCTTCCCAGGGAATGCTCAGAGAACAGCAGCATTCCATCATTTCAGTTTCTCTGTTTTCATATGAGTTGAGGGAATTCTTGAGAAAAATCAATGGACAATGTCCTAGAGGCAAGA
>WTSP01015658.1:5048-20941 GCA_025331215.1 Actenoides lindsayi | reverse complement strand
ATCATCAAGTCCAGCCATTAACCCAGCACTGCCAGGGCACCACTAAACCATGTCCTTCAGCACCACAGTTCCACATATATATATATATATATATATATATATTTTGTCAGATCAATGAAAAATGAATTTGAAAACTTCCCGATTCTGGGAGCAGGAAAAATCACAATTGTGAAGTGATTACAGTGAAAGGGGATTTTTTTTTTCCTTCCTTGGTATCAGCAACTTTAATCATCAAGGGGGCTTTTTAGGGTGTGCTGGTGGCAGCTGGAAGCCCCATCACCTGCCCAGTGCTGCCTCCACTGCAGCACCAGTGTGCCCAGTTGCCTCCTGCTCCCCAACACACCAGGTCACAGCACACACCGAGTTCTTCTGGGTCAGGAGATAATTGAAGAGAGATGCAGAGAAAATACCACTGTCTTAATGTGAAGCAACCCTCAGGGGTCATGGACCCTTCTCCCACAGTCGGGGTGCTGCAGGCAGGGGTATGGCCTCAGAGGGTGGCATTTTTGGGGGTAATGCATCCAGTTGGCCCCAGGGGAGTGGGTGGACCCCGAGCAATGTGCCCACAGTGGCAGCGATTTCCTGGGGTTCGTGCATCCCAGCATCCCTGGAGCCAACAGCGGGGACAATGGGAGTTTCGGGAAGGCAGCGGCTGGGGGGGGGGAGAGATTGTGCTACCGACCCCGCCGAGGGAAACTGCAGCCTCAGCCTGGCCAGTGCTGGATGTGAGAGCATCCATGTGCGAGGGAGCCATCGAACCTGCCCCAGGCAGGAGCAGGCAGGAGCAGGCAGGCACATGGACCACGGCGGCTCGTTTCCATAGGAAACCAGGCTGGAGTGCTGCCTCAGCTCCAGGCTGGGGGCTGAAGAGCTGTTTGTACTATTTTTATCCTCCCAGTACTAGGTTTCATAGGTTTGGCCATGCAAACCCCCCCAGCAGCGTTCCCTCCTCCTGGCCAAGGCTGTGGGGGACTGGGAGGGGCAGGGGGGACTGGGGGGAAGATGAGACCAGCCATCTGCTGAGGACAGACACGCTGGGTCTGTGGGTCCCCTCACCGGAGGGCTTTCCCTGAGTCCAAACAGTCCCATTTTCCCCACAAAACCATCAATTCCGTCTTGCATTTTATAAAACCAGGGCTGTTTTCCCTAAGAGGGAGGTTTTCTCCACCCCCAGTGGGGTGTTTGCAATCCCAGGCCTCCTGATGGGACATGTGGTTCCTTCCCCCCTGGACGAGCATCCTTCAGAACAAAGTTTGCTTCCTGCAAATACCTTGTTGGTTTCTCTTTAAACCTTCTGTGCGGAGCTCGGGGCTGGTATAAGTAGGGAGGGTGCCCAGGCAGGTGAGGGAAGCAGTTGAGTGGTGCCAACACACACTTGTGGGGTTTTGGGGCATGCACAGGCTGGATGAAGAGGAATTTGGGTGGCTTTGGCAGATGAGCTGCTCAAGAGCCATTTTGATGGGTGCCAAGGAAAATTTAGAGTCGTCGGTTTAAAATAGCGCTCACAAAAATAACTTTCAAAGGCGGCTTTCTTTTGCTTTTTCTGGGCTGGGCTTGCCCCAAAATCAATCAGGGATCCTCCTGAAACATCAAACAGATTTTCCTCATTGACCGCAATGGAAACGAAGCGACTCCAAATCACACCCAGCAGCCTGAGCTGCTGCCAGCGATGCTGCACCAGAAGGACCGCATTCTGCAGGTCTTTAAGGGTGTTTTTCACCCCAAAGGTGAAAAACTGGTCCTCTGGTTATTGCCAAAGGACTTCTGACATTGGCCTTAAGCGTCCCCGAGTACTAAATGTCACCAGATAAATCCCTACGTCAGGGACGTCAGGTTTTGAGCCAAAAGTGACTGCTTGAGGTTCCTGCAGACAGCCGTATCCAGGGGAGCAGAGCCTGGGGAGCTCTGTGCCCTGGCACCGGGGTGACTTTCATTTCATGAGGGCTCAGGAGAAATGTCAGGTCCCCACTGCACACTGGGGTGGCTGTCCCCTCCTCCCCGCCAAGGCAGCAGGCTGCAGCCCTCCTTTATGGGTCTTTTCAGAACCTTCTAATTACCCAGGCTTGTCTCAGGAGGGCTCGTCAGCGGGGGGATAAAGAGGATGCGGTGCATTAGAATAGTAAAAAAAGCTGCCTGAAATCTCATTTTGAGGATTATGAAGTGCCAGCACACACAAAAAAAATAAAAATTCTGTAAACAGGATGTCTGAAAAGATCTTAAGCATAAAGGTCAGAATCTACAATTTAAATGGGTCGCTTGTTGCTTTCTTGCTCTGTGCCATTAATGAGCCAGGATTTGGAAAAAAAAAACACAACAACTTTGGTTTTGAAGTCATCTTTTGGTCCTTTGGTAAGTTGAAATGTCAACTTATGAGCAGCAAGTTTTTTACCTGAGGGGTGCAGCTCAAAGGGATTTCTCTCCCCCTGGTCCCCAGCATCCCCATGGCAGCAGTGGCAGGGGGCCAGTGGGGACAGGGATGCTCCAGCCCAAGGCTTTTTCAGGCGGGTGATGCCCCAGCAACATCCCAACCCCGGGGGTCTCCCGCTGCTGGGGCTGGAGCTGTGGCATGAGGCTCTGCCTTCCTCCCGAGGATGAGGCCAGCGCTTGCTGACGTTGCCAGGCACTGGGTTACTAAGGCAGTGGCATCCAGAGAACGGCAGGATAAGGAGCCTCATTTGAATCATTTACTTAATCATATCCTCACTGAGCCCCCACTGGGTTTCTCTGGGGGCTCTTCGCTCTTTGGGGGGGTGAAAAATGCACCTGCAATCCCGGCTTTCCCAGAGGTTTCAATGCCTGGGGGAGCTGGGCCCTGTTATCGGGGAGCAGTTGATTAAAAGTCAACATTCAGCAAATCCCGTGCTCTCGGTGCTTGTCTCCTCCTCAGCCAACCTGAGCAATGTGGGGCAGAAAATAGAGAGAGCGAGCCCAGAAATACCGAACGCTGCAAACGAACGAGCTTCTGCTGGCAGGGCAGATGCTTTTCCTCTTCTTCTTGTTCATTTGGTTTTTTTCCATCGTTACGACTTTGACAGCAATAAGCCAAAGTAGCTGAAATGGGGCCAAGGCAGAGTTGCCCCAGTGGGGTTTAATTGCTTGCAGGGGTGAGTTTTGGGGTCTGGGGGGGGTCAGAGGCAGGAGAGGAGTGTGAGCTGCAGCACCCAGAGCGTAACTCATGTCTCCAGAACCATCCTGGCCACTGGAAAGGAAAGGTCAGCCCTTGGCAGCTGGGGGGGGGGGATGTTGCAAAATGTCTCTGCTGCATCTTTGGCATCACCGTGTCCCTCTCCCGTAGCCACAAGATGCTCGAGGGTCGTCCCCAATTCCAGCATCTTCCTGGGAAGCAGCTTAGTGACCACGATCCCCTGGGACCAGCGTGAACATCTCCTGGAGCCTGCATCTCCCAGTAACCATCCCCTGAGGGCTCACACCTCTCTTGCCCTCATTTTTCTTAATTAACTCATTAGGATGCCAGCGACAGCGATGTGAGTCTCCCGGGGGGACCTGCTCTCCCAGTGCAGGCAGCACAGGCAGCAGCAGCTGCCCAAGCCCTGCTGCCTGTGAGCTCAAGAATTGCCCCACGGCTGCAAATTGAGGGGTCATTTTAGGGTGAGAGAAGGAAAAAAAAGAAGAATGGAGATGTCGTAACTCTGAGACAGGCTTCTGTGGCTGCCGCAAGACCGGGAGGATGGCCATCAGCCTCTGGTGTCTTGGTGTTGGTTTTGTGCTTATTTGGAGGGGGGGGGGGGGAATTAATAAACAACCAACCCCAAACAAGAAAGAGGCAACCGTGTGGATTAAAGCTGGAAGGAAGAGGATTAAAAGATTGAATGGAAAAGAAGTGCAGAGAATGCAGATGGAGGGGATATTTCCTCTTTCAGCCATTCTACCTTTGGAAAAAAGGGGGGGGGGGGGGGGGGGGGGGAGGAGGGAGGAGGTGGGGGGTGGGGGGTGGGGGCGTTATTGCGTTGGGGGGATGTGTATCGGGGGAATAGGGGGGGGGGGGGGGGGGGGGGGAGAAAGAGAAAGATTTTGATAAGCTCTTAAAAATTTCATGAGATTTCCATTTCTCTGTTTATTTATTTGTGGCCTACAATAAACTCCTGAAATACAACATCTCATTTGTCAGCAGGTCCCGGGGGAGAGGGGCATAAATCAGATTGCCCTCCTCATAAATTATAAAACGTGGTTCTGTGACAGTGCTGCTGTGCTGGCCTGGGGCAAGAGGGGATGGTTTGGGGCAGGAGGGGGACACTTTTGGGGCAGGAAGGGATGATTTGGGGCAGTAGGGGATGGTTTAGAGCTGGAGGGAACACTTTGGAGCAGGAGGAAATGGTTCAGGACAGGAGGGAATGGTTCAGAGCAAGAGGCAACAACTCAGGGCATGTTGTTCCTGCCCTGCCAACTTCTGGCTTTTGGGGTAGGAGTGTTTGAGGGAGGGAATTTCATGCCCATTGGAGGGTCCTGTAGAGACCTGTCCGGGATCCCCCAGCAGGACCCAACCTCGGCCAGCCACTCTGTGCACCCAGGACTGGAGCCACTGGGATGTGGTAAAGGAAATCATGGGAGCTGCCCTGTGCCTGCAGCAAGTCCTGGGTAGCACGGGTCTCGTCATAAGGTTAAACACCCAGGGAGTGGTGATGGATGTGGGGAAGAGCTGGGGCAGGGGCACGGGTGATGCTCTGCCCTCCACCCTCCAGCCTGGGCAAAGGGCAGCTCCACAGCTCTTCAATCACGGATGGAGAGGGCGTAGGACAGGGCTGCAAATTTACTGGTGACCAGTTTGTGCCCCGCTCCAGAAGTGCTGGGGCCAAACCTGCGGCCGTAGCCGCTCCCGGCTGTGGCCTCGGGGGTGGTTTTGCTCCATCCCAGGGTGGTCGGTGTGTCAGGGCATCCCTGACCTGAAGGGGTCCCCGAGTCCCGCTGGCAGGCGAGGCGCTGCGGGGTCCACTGCGGGAAGGCAGCGCAAGGGGCTTCGCAGGGAGAGGAACCAAGGAACCGAGAAACCATCCCCAGGCAGACGGGTCCGGCCCGATGCTTCGCTGGCAGAGCGGATCCCGAGGTGGAAATCCTTGGCGGGGCTTTGAAGCCGGGATTTCGGCGTCTCGGTGTAGAGCCGGCTGATAAATGAGGCGGCTGCTCCCCCGTGCTGTGCCAGGCGGTGCCGGACGCGCTTCTCCCCTCCCGGTGAGAGGGAATTAATTGTCTGCTTGAAAGAGAAAAGAAGGAAAAAAAGAGAAAGGACTCTCTGTGCAAAGCTCTGCCCGTGACTGGTGGAAACGGGGCTTGTGAGGGAAAGAAATGCCCAGGTGTAAGATGTATGTATTCTATATGTATGTATATAGAGAGACACGTGTGAGGGTCAGAATCATAGAAACACAGACTTGCTTTGGCTGGAAGAGACTTTTTGGATTATTGAGTCCAGTCATTAACCCAGCACTGCCAGGGCACCACTGACCCCTGGCCTTCAGCACCACAGCTCCACGGCTTTCAAACCCCTCCAGGGATCACGGGGACTCCACCACTGCCCTGGGCAGCCTGGGACAGCCCTGGACAACCCTGGAGGGGAAGAAATTGTTCCTCAGTTTCAACCTAAACCTCCCCTGGGGCAACTTGAGGCTGGTTCCTCTTGTCCTGTCCCTTGTTCCTTGGGAGAAAAGCCCAACACCTACCTTGATCCAACCTCGCTACAACCTCAAGCTCTGTAGTAATGGCACCCACTGACTCCCTATTGTCTAGTAAGGGCTGGACTCAGGCCACAACATCACTTTCCTACCTACACAACTATTTGAAGAAAAAACCCCAAACAACTCCGGTTTTGAGCAGCCTGCTCTTGTGCTAAACCATGTCCAGAGCTGTGGCATCTTGGGTGGGAAGGAGAAAGGGCCACGTGGCCATCACTACCTTGTGGACCTCAGACACGAGTGACATCACTCTAAAGTCCCACAAAGCCCCAGCTTTACAAATGGGCTGAGGAGCTCCCCGGGGTTGGCCGTCCCCTCCAGTGTCCCCTCACTGCCACCACTGCTGGATCTGGAACCTGTGGAGCTCTCAGGCACCCAGCAAACCTGCGCCCACTGCTCCCTGGCCGGATGGCTGCTGGGCACACAGCCTCCCCAGCTCCAACCGATGGCAGGAGATTACTGGAGCTTTGGAGCAGACACGTGTAATGGCCGTGTCCTAGTTTTTGAGAGCAGAATCCAGCATTAAAAAAAAACAAACAAACAAACCACAGTTGTGGTGAGAGCAAATATAGTAACTCTCTCTCAGGCCAGCTCTTCTGGAGTGTTATGAGCTGTAAAGCCCTACCAGGGTAACGTCCTCACAGGCTGGCATGTCCCCTAGGAAAGGGAAAATGGTTTGTGTGTCCCCCATCTTCTCCTCCTCCCCAGTGGAAAAGCATCTCCAGACACGGTCCTGGCTGTGTCTGACACAACCAGGAGGTCACCTCACCTCCTTCGGGGTCACAAGCCAAGTTGCCTCCTGGAGAGTGTCCCCCTCTCTGTCCCTGTGCCCCTTCCTGCTCCTGTCCCTGTTTCCATTCCTGTTCTTGTCCTTTTCTCCATTCCCATTTTGCATTCCCCAACGTCACCCCCCATCCCCATCCCATCATCTTCCCCCTTCCCTTCCCTATTCCATTCCCCATCCTCATCTCCATCTCATCATTTCTCCCTTTCCCATCCCATCCCCATCCCCATCCCATTCTCACCCCACAAGGCACGGCTCATTCCCATTGAAAGAAAAGCGTTAACTTCACCATCATTACTAATTACTCATCACTAATTGAGAGTCCTAACTCACTGGGAACAGAGGCTCCTGGGGAGGTGCAGGCAGCTGCTCTCTCGCTTTGGCAAATCTCACCCCAGTCACCCATTTCCGTCTGGAAGCACCAACCAAAACCATTCCATGGCAGCCAAATCTGACCTCCTGACCTGGATGCCAAAATTAAAAGAACCAATTAAAGCCTCTTAATCACCAACTGGTGGCAAAAGGGAGCCAGCCTGGCTGGGAGCGGTGGGTGCTGCCGGGGTGCAGCCATCGACCCCCCCCCCCAGCACCCCCTCTTGGGATCTGTAGCTCAGCCGAAGGTGGATGTGCTGCCTCTGCTCCATTATCACCAATCAATAGAACAGTTATTACTTAATGGGCTAAAATTGTCATTCTAATGTCCCAGATCTGCTTGTTACCGCGTGGCTAATTGGTACGGAACTGGTGCGGGGGGCTTAATGAAATTGTAAATTCGGGCACATTAATCAAACAATTATTTCGTAACCATGAGACAGATGGTGCTAAACCTAATTAAGAAATAAACAAAGTTAATCAGTGAACAGAAAACATTTCCTAATCATATAGATACGTCGCAAGAAAGAAATATTAGCAATAATTTATTAAAGACTCCAAAACCTGCTCCTCTTCTTAATAACCCAGAGCTCAGGCTTCCAGGAAGCACCATCTCGGTTTTATTAAAGCATTTGTTCTGCTTTAAGGTCTACTGGGCACCAGAGAAGAAAAAAATATATTACTAGGCAAGATGAATAATTGCATCAATTTAAAATAATAGGGCCGGGGACCGAACGGGGATGTGCAGGTGACACCTAACGTCGAGACCGATGCATTTTGGGCTTAATTACCAGCAGTTAGTGCTTTTCCAGCTCAAGTTAATCCTGAACCAGACATAAAAATTGCAAAAACATAAAGATGAAAGCCGGTGGCATTTCTCTTTCCTCGGCAGTTTCATAGCTTCGTGTCAAAACCTGCTTCCCTGGCATGGCTTCTGTACCTAAAAGGGAATATTTCTCCCCAGACATCCTTCTGATTCCCACGGGGAGGAGATCTGAAGTCCCTGCAGCATCGCTGTGCTTCCCGCAGCCTTGCAAGACTGCACTGAGGCTGCGGAGCTCCCACCACTGAGCATCCCCAGGGCTCCCATCACCGAGCAGCCTCAGTCGGTCCAGCTCCACTTTTAGCACAGGGGGGACCACCTGGTCTGACCTTCCCCCACCTCCTGCCCTCCCCGAACCAGTCCTTCAGCTCCAGGCCATCAGTGCCATTCCCATTGGGAAGCAGATGGTGGGGTCAGCATCGGGGCTGCAGGCAGCTGCCTGCTGAGGTCCTGTCTTCACAAGGGTCTATGTTTGGGTGCTGACAGCAGGACTCTCAGTGCCTCCTCTGCACCCCTGAGCCCCGAGGCTTCTCCCGTCCAGAGAACCCCAAAATGTTTCCAACGGAGCTGGGGAAGGGGCTAGAGCACAAGTGTGGTGAGGAGCAGCTGAGAGACCTGGGCTTGTTCAGCCTGGAGAGAAGGAGGCTGAGGGGACACCTTCTGGCTCTGACAGCTCCTGACAGGAGGGTGGAGCCAGGGGGGTCGAGCTCTGCTACCAAGGAACCGGATAAGAGGAACCAGCCTCAAGGTGCTCCAGAGTAAGCTTAGGATGGAGCTGAGGAACAATTTCTTCACCCCCCTTGAGGGTTGTCCAGGGCTGTGCCAGGCTGCCTAGGGCGGTGGTGGAGTCCCTGTGATCCCTGGAGGGGTTTCCAAGCCCCAGATGGAGCTGTGGTGCTGAGAGCCATGAGTCAGTGGTGCCCTGGCAGTGCTGTGGGAACAGTTAGACTCCATGAACTTCAAGGTCTCTTCCAACCTGAATGTTTTTCTGACTTTGTGCCTATAGGTTTTTAGTGGCCCACCCATGAGCAACTGGAGACTTCTGGTCTTTGGTATTGTTTCCAATTTCTGTTGTCAGCAGCTTTGTGCCTCTTGCTCTCAGCATCCACAAACACCTACAGTCAGAGGTATGAAAATTCCAATTCTACATCAAGTCCGTGTGTTTTTGTTTCAGAGGCTCAAACCCACCAACCCCGCAGCGCAGAAGGCCTTGACAACACCCACGCACTACAAACTGACGCCTCGTCCATCCACCAGAGTGAGACCAAAAGCCTTGCAGTCAGTTGGCTCAGCAAAATCTCATCTCTTTGATGGCCTGGACGATGACGAGCCGTCCCTCTCCAATGGTGCATTCATGCCAAGGTTAGTTTTCATTTGTGCCGGAGGGAGGATGCTGTGCAAGGATCTTCTGATCAAAGTCGACCAACTTCTGTAGAATGTCCTAAATTGCAGGAGTGTTTGATGACCTGGTTCACAGATCAACAGCAGTGTCAGGTCTTGGGTAAAATCTTACTAGAAGTGTTTTCTGTAGAGGAGTTGATAATGTTCATCTTGAAGTGTTAAGGCCAAATAAATGCTAAAATGAGGCTATCCCATGATGGGAGTGAAGCTTCTCTGAAGTTAATTAGGAATAGCACAAGAAAAGCTTGTGCAATGTAATACTTCCTGCTTCTGAAGTAGAAATGTTGCTGCCACAAAGGCAGGAGGAGGGCCATGAAGATGATCCATGAGCTGGCACCCCTGTGCTGTGATGACAGCCTGAGAGACTTGGGGTTGTTTAGCCTGGAGAAAGGTCCAGGGAGACCTTATTTTGGCCTTCCGGTATCTGAAGGAGGCCTAGAAGAAAGCTCGGGAGGGAGTTTTTCCAAAGGCTTGTGGTGACAGGATGAGGGGTGATGGCTTCAAGCTGGAAGAGTGGAGATTTAGGTTAGAAGTGAGGAAGAATTGTTTGCTCTGAGGGTATGAGACACTGGCACAGGTTGCCCAGGAGGTGTTCAAGACCAGGCTGGATGAGGCTTTGAGCAAACTGGTCTAGTTGTAGGAACTACATGATCTTTAAGGTCTGTTCCAGTCCAACTCATTTTGTGGTGGGGTTTGCTTATGCACCCCGGAGGAAGGCAGATTTCTGCTGTTTTCATACCTTCACACATGTTCTGTTTCAGATACCGTGATGCTTTTGTGAGAAATGAATCATGGGGCTGAAGCTTTTGGTTTCGGTCTTCTGTGAGCGCCATCAGCAATTGTATTGAGAGGGAGTTTGGAAACCTTTGGGTTTTAACTAAACCAAGAATTTCTTTGGAGAAAGTTGCATCAGTCATTGAAAGCATTTCTAAATGTAGACTTTTAAAAAGTTTTGTAACATTTATGAACTTGGTTCATCTTTAATTTGGCCTGAGCCACCTGTTCCCTTTCCAGGGAGAGAGCAGAGGGGGCAATTAGTTACCGTTTTATTGAATAACACCAAATGAGCAAAAGATCAGAACAAAGGGGCACTTGGACTTCATTAAGTGTAATTGGTGGTGAAGTTCAGTGCTCTTCAAACTGCAGGCAGTGAACCCTGGTCTGGCCATTGATTTGCTTCTACAGTGGCCCTCTAGTAAAGAAGAACCTGCAGCTATGAGTCAGACTTTCTCTTCAGGGTTCTGTGCTTCTGCTGGAAAAGCTTAATTTTGTAGAACAGCTCATACTGTGCTTTGCTGAACTTGGGTTTGGAAGCTTCCAATGACTTGTGCTTTTCATAAAACAAAGCCTTGAAGGGAATTCCAGAAAGTTTTAGTATCTCAGCTACTGCAGGGCTTTTAGAGAAGGCTCCGTATCCCCTGAGTATGGGAGCAATCTTCTACAGCTAGCTTCTGGAATTGGACATGAAATATTGATGTGGTGAGTATATCTGAATTTCTTTTCCGTGCTTTATGTAGGAAGAGCATCAAAAAATTGGTATTGAAGAACCTGAAAAGCAACAACCTCTTCTCACCTCTCAATCGTGAGAATGAAGACCTCACTTCTCCACTGGAGTACCCAGAGAATGGAGATCGGTACGTTGACTCACTGTGTGGGCGTTACTGCTTGCGAGGAGTGCCAAGTGGTTATGCCTGTCTCTAAATTACCTTCACTGGACTAGGTTATTACTTTCAGGGGTGTCATCTTAGCTCTTCACTGGACACAGGTTGACCTATTTTGAGTTTCATTTCCTCTTAAACTAGCTGCGAATTTTTCCTGTGTGGTCACCTACGGATTCATTCTGTTCCAGTGTTGTTAGCCTCAGCATGAAGAAGCTTTTTCTCATATTTCTGTGGAACCTCTGAAGTTCCAGCTCGCACCCATTGCCCCTTGTGCTATCATTGGATGACACTGAGAAGAGCCTGGCTCCACCCTCCTGACACTCACCCTTTACATATTTATAAACATTAATGAGGTCACCCCTCAGTCTCCCCCAAGCTAAAGAGACCCAGCTCCCTCAGTCTTTCCTCACAAGGGAGATGTTCCACTCCCTTAATCACCTTTCTGGCTCTGCACTGGGCTCTCTCAAGCAGTTCCCTGTCCTTCTTGAACTGAGGGCCCAGAACTGGGCACAATATTGCAGATGAGGTCTCACCAGGGCAGAGTAGAGGGGGAGGAGAACCTCTCTTGACCTACTAACCACACTCCTTCTAATACACCCCAGGAAGCCATTGGCCTTCTTGGCCATGAAGGGTGCATTACTGGCTCAGGGTCATCCTGCTGTCCACCAGGACCCCCAGGTCCCTTTCCCCTATGCTGATTTCCAACAGGCTAGTCCCCAACCTATGCTGGTACCTGGGTTTATTCCTTCCCAGATGCCAGACTCTACACTTGCCCTTGTATTTCATTCGATCTCTCACTGCCCAGCTCTCCAGCCTGCCCAGGTCTCGCTGAATGGCAGCACAGCCTTCTGGTGTGTCAGCCCTCCTTCCTGGAAGTTTCTGAGAACCTGGTGTCCTGATAAGGGTGATGATGCTGGCCTGCCTACAAGCTGCCAGCCCCCAGCACAGGCAAAGCACTTTTCCTGGCTCAAAAAAAAAATAAAAAATCCAAGAAGAGCTTTTTGTCATCTGTTTTTTCTTCATATCTCTCCCCCCGTGCAGCCTTACCTGCTCTGAAGCTGGTCTCTGCAGTAGAGATCAGTTATGTACTTTTCTGTAACCAACCAATCTGAATGACACACTATAATCCAAAAGAGAAACAAAAGTATTGAGGCTTCCACCACAGGGAAGATTGTTCATGGTCAGTTTTGACAAGCCTCACTCATTAAGTGATAATCAAAAAAGATAAACAGAGAAGATGCAGGTGACAGAACAAGAGGCAATGGCCTGAAGTTGACCCAGGGGCGGTCCAGGCTGGATATCGGGAAGCGTTTCTTTGCAGAAGGGGTTGTCAGGCACTGGAATGGGCTGCCCAGGGCGGTGCTGGAGTCGCCATCCCTGGAGGGGTTTAAGAGGCAGTTGGGTGTTGTGCTTAGGGACAGGGTTTAGTGGGTTTTGATAGGGCTGGGAATAAGATTGCACTTGATGATCTTGAAGGTCTCTCCCAGCTGAAGCTGTTCTGTGATTCTATGACACCAGAATTTTAACATTAATTCCCTTAACTGATTCAACTTCCTTCATTTCTTCAGATTCTTTTTGTCAGTACCTCCTGATGAAAACCATAGACAAGATGAACGGGAGGAAGAGGACAATCATCACGAGGTGACTCGCTTTTACACGAACCCCATCGCGAAGCCGATCCCCCAGACCCCAGAGAATACTGCGCAGAAGCACCAGAGCAGTGCAGACGATACCATCGTCGCTCTCAACATGCGAGCGGCCTTACGGAACGGTCTGGATGGCAGCAATGAAGATGCTTCATTCCCTGATGATTCCATTCAGGATGAGAGGGAAGAGGAGCTTGAAGCTGCTGTGCATAATCCTCATCCTGCAGGTTAGACTGGGGCGGTGGGGCAGTAGGCGGGTAGCTCCTTACAGCACTTCTTTAAAATTCTTTTCCTGATTTAGACCTTCAGCTTTTCCTCTTGGCCTTTCCTGCGTTTTCAGAAAACAAATTGTGCTTTTCAGTCTCATCTAGTGCAGAAATACTTTTTTGCAGAGTCAAGGAGAAATTAAACGTAATCGCCTGATTTTACGTTGTTCTCACTACGGTTCAATATCTTTGTCAATGACAAAGTGGGATTGAGGGCACCCTCAGCAGGCGTGCAGGTGACGCCAGGTTGAGTGGTGTAGTTGACTCACTGAGGGACAGGATCCATTCAGAACACAGGACAGGTTTGAGAGGTGGGGCCATGTGAACCTCATGAGGTTCAACCAGGTCGAGGACAAGGTCCAGAAGCTGGGTTGGGGAAACCAACCAGTGAGAAGGAAGAAATTGTTACTGCTGAGGGTGTTGAGATGCTGGCCCAGGTTGCCCCGAAAGGTGGTGGCTGCCCCATCCCTGGCACCATTGCAGGGGAGGTTGGCCGGGGCTCTGAGCACCCTGCTCTTGTTGCAGGTGTCCCTGCTCCCTGCAGGAGGGTTGAACTAGGTGACTGAAAGGTCCCTATCCACCGAAACAGTTTCAGGATTCTATAGTAGATAGAGGCAGTGAGATTCCTGAGAGGGAGGGTGACCCCATCTAGCTGTTCTGCAATAGCACTTGAGGTTGATTGTCGTTCAGGAGTGAGGTGTTCAAGTTAGAAATCTAATGCTTGGTAGATTCCCATGTGCAGACTGCAGTGTGGAGCTTGCCAGGAGGGGAAGGGACTGTAGAACATGTTTGTCTCTAGACCCATCATGCTTCTGTTTTCAGTACTCTTGATTCCAGTCTCAGGCTTTAGTAAAACTGGAAAAGGTGGAGAAGTGTGAAAACAGGAGGAGAGGTCCTGAGAACCTTTCCCTTAACTGAGGCATTGTAGCTGGTGAAGACATGGGGGCTTGTGTTAGAGGTTTTTAAATTCATGAGTGCTCTGGCGAAGGTGAAGAGGAAGAGACTTATTTCAGTTCATGTTTGGCATCTAATGAATCTAGCAGGTGATGTGCTTGAAAGAACCATCTTTGGAGATTTGTAGATGCAGAAAGCCTTTGTGGAGTTTAAAGATCATTAGAGAAATGAATAGATGGCAAAGTGCTGGAGGCTGTTCAGTGTAGAAGATGCTGCATCTTGGTCAGTAGGTGCCTGAGACCCTAAATTCTTAAAGCTGGGAGAGTGTTTCTGGCATTGTGGGACCTCTTTGTGTTTAGAGCCAGAGAGGTGATTGAGGGAGCAGAACATCTTCCTTATGGAGGAAAGGCTGAAGGAGTTGGGTCTCTTTACCTTGGAGGAGACTGAGGAGTGACCTCATTAATGTTTATAAATGTGTAGAAAGTGACTGTCAGGAGGATGGAGCCAGGCTCTTCTCCGTTGTCTAATGATAGCACAAGGGGCAAAGGGTATAAGCTGGAGCAGAAGAGGTTCTGCGGAAACATAAGGAGAAACTTTTTCACTGTGAGGGTGACAGGACACTGGAACAGGCTGCCCAGAGGGGTTGGGGAGTCTCCTTCTCCGGAGACGCCTAAAACCCTCCTGAATGTGTTCCTGTGTGACCCGCTCTAGTTAGTCCTGCTCTGGCAGTGGGGTTGGACTAAATGATATTTTGAGGTCCCTTGCTACCCTTAACATTCTGTGATCTTCATACCTCCACATCTGCTGCTGGTTTGCTGGGCTGGAGGAACCTGGCCTGGCTATCATCTTAAATTTGCTGGCAGTTGTGGAGTTAAGGTGTGTTTGATATCTCTGTTTGCTTTTGTTGTGCTGACTTTTGTTTTGTTTGGGACCTTCGCTTGTCTGGGCTTGCAGAAGAAACCAAACCCTTGAAAATGCTGAAGGTGGGTCCTTGCCAACAGCCCGCTTATCAACTGTTCTCTGTCGCAGGAATTGTTCTGACAAGAGCAGGATATTATACCATCCCCTCCATGGAGGAGCTTGCCAGGATTACCGATAGGAATGAGTGTATTGTGACGGACTTCACCATCGGTCGCAAAGGTCAGCAATGGCTTCTGGAGGGGCTTTAACTTGAACTGCTCATTTTCAAGCTGTGGAACCCAACTCTTGAGTTTCACCCCCTAAGCAGGATTCTAAACAGGGCCCTTGTGTCGGGAAGAGCTGTCATTCAAAGCCTGGGGTATTTCAGATTGGTGGCACAAAGGAAAAAATGTCAATCTAGATGGTGTATACTCGTTTTTAAACCCTCAGCATGCTTGGTATTTGTGTTGGCAATATGAATGGCCAAGAGGGAACAGGAAACGCTGGGGGGTGGCCAGAAGCTTTACATGTTAAAAAAAAAAAAGCCAAAAACAAATCTCAAAAAAAGTTGATAATACATCTTCACTATTTCCACCCTGGGGAGGAGTTGTCACTTGTTTGTTGTCCTGGAGATGTGGTGGATCAGGGGTATGGTGGGGGAAGGAGGGTACGGCAGGAATGGAGCTTCTCTGACTTTTTGTGGGCAAATTGTGACGGTTTGGTCTGTTTGGTTTGCAGGCTATGGATCCATTTATTTTGAAGGAGATGTCAATTTAACGAATTTAAATCTGGATGATATCGTTCATATACGCCGAAAAGAAGTCATTGTCTACCCTGATGATGAGCAGAAACCACCCATTGGCGAAGGTTTAAATAGGTAATTAAAAATTGTATTTTGGGGGGGGGGGGCGGCGGACAGCAGCTATGAAAATGGGTTTTATAACTGGGTTTAAAAGCCGGTTGGAGCCCCTGTGTTCTACTCTCAGCTCCTATATGTGACCATCAGAACTTTGCCTCAAACCTCTGTAGTCTCTTACACTCTGTCCATCTTTAACAGACGTGCAGAAGTCACACTAGATGGAGTCTGGCCCACAGACAAAACAACCCGGTGCCTGATAAAAAGCCCTGAACGCCTGTCAGAGATGAATTATGAAGGAAGATTGGAGTCCGTATCACGGAAGCAGGGTGCTCAGTTCAAGGAGTACCGCCCGGAGACGGGATCCTGGGTGTTTAAGGTAAGGATTTGTTCTGTTTGTGAAGGGACTTGCATGAATATTGGAAGTCGTCTGCAGTTACAATCTCATGAAAACTTGGAATTCAAAAACTTATGTAAACTGGCTCAAGTCACAGAATCACAGCATGGGAAGGGTTGGGCATGGTGTGGTGGACCTCTGGAGATGATCTGGTGCCACCCCCCTGCTCCATCCAGCAGGGTCACCCAGAGCAGGGGGCCCAGCAGCGC
>WTSP01015656.1:0-31595 GCA_025331215.1 Actenoides lindsayi | reverse complement strand
GGAGGCCGGCGGCCGTTGTCACGGCCGGGCGCTGCAGTACGGCAAACACCCAAGCGCCGGCCGCCCGCCGGTCACCGGACACCCCCGGACACCACTCGCCTCTCGCTCCTCTGCGCGGGGCAGGGCGGGCCCGGGACGCGCCCGCCGCAGCGGCGGGAGAGCGTACGGAGCCCGGCTCCCCGCCAAGGCTTCGCCGCCCCGGCCCCTCTCAGTAACACGGCACCGGGAGCGGCGGCATGGGTCACACCCGCAGCGCCTGCGCGGCCCTGCCCCGGCCCTCGGGCACCGCCCTCCACACCCCCAGACCCTGCACCCGCGCCTTGGGAGGCAGCAGGGGCGACCCCACGCCGCTATGACGGATGCAGCGAGGTGGGGCGGGCATTTTGCGCCTGCGCGGAGTGGCCCCGGCGCAGAGCTGTCAGGGGCGGGATTGAGAAGGAGGGAGGCTGGGGAGCTGATAGAAGTTTTTAGTCGTCTTGAGTTCTCTGGAGAAGACGGTTTGCGTTTGCGTGCGTCTTTGAGAAGTGGTGGCGTGAGCGGACACTACGTAATATAAGCTCTGGGTGTTTTCGCGGGTTGCGGCTGCCAGCAGCGGCCCTGCCCCGGGGCCGAGGGTTGTGCGGCCGCTGCCGGAGGCGTAGCCGAAGCTGCTGGAGTGATCTGCCAGTGCTTGGAGGAGTCCTTCAGCGTGCGGGGGGCTTGCCCTCTTGTGTTTACTTGTTGTTTCCAGAGCATGTGGGACTCGTTTCTTGGAGCGGGATTTTGTACTGTTCTGTCTCGTGTGTTCGATCGAGAAAACAGAACATATTTCTCATACTGAAGGAAGTTTCCATTTTCATAACAAATTCTTCTTCTCCTTAATCCTCTTTAAAACTAGTCTTGATTATTAGGGTGAAATTTCACGGTATTAGGAGATACAGTGTGGTACTATGATTCGATTGGGAATAACAATGTCATGCTAACTATAAAAATTTGGCTGTAGCACCCATGATTTCGATGATGATGTTTATATATTTAGCATTAAATTTAATTCTTAAACTCTTACTAATGGTGGATATGTTTTCAGGCATTTTTGTTTTCCTTTTTTTAACTTAGTTGACACAATGACAGACTTTAAGAAGAGCCTCCACCAGGACATGGTTTCTCAGCTGCATAATTTTGCTGCTCTTGGAGATGCAGCCAAACTGAAAGCATTGCTTAGTCATTCTCCGTCACTTATCAATGCAGCTGCCGATAACGGATGGACAGCCCTGATGTATGGTGCCAGAAATGGACACCTTGAGGTTGTGCAGATTCTCCTTGAACAAGGGTAAGCTGTTGAGTAGATTCCATTGAAGAGCTCTAACCTAAATCTCTTTCTGCCCATTTCAACTTGATCTTAGAAAAGTAAATTTTCCTGACAGTGACAGAATTTTCAGTATTAAAACTCAGGAAGATATATTCTGTGTCTGTTAATAAATAACTGGATTCTGCTATTGCATCATTCTTCCCATACTTGCTAAGAAACTAATGAGCATCTCTAAAATTATTCCTATGATCATCAGGGATCTGTTGACCCTCTTTCCAGAGACCAACAGAACAGAACTGCTTATATCCCATTCCAGCCACTGTACTGAGTATAGATTTTGTATATTTGATAGTTCCACTTAGACTTGTTCTATAAATTTGATTTGTAATCCACTTACATCTGTGTTACTGTGCAGAATGTCTGGGGACATACTGGCTGTTCAGTAGGTGTGGCAGGTGCCTGACAGAAAGCTGACAGAAAGAGGGCTTGCCAGAGCAGTTTGGCACCTCATGCCTCCAGTGATTAACTGACAGCTTCACAGTCTAGACCTTTAGCCTGTTTTTGTTGTGGGCTTGCCCCCAGATCCCAGTGCACCTTTAACTAGGGTATAAATGGAGCCCCACCAAAGAACCAGTTGAGTTGGTTCTTCACAGAACAAGTGGGCCTGGCAGTCAGGCCCTCACCTCGACTATACGGCACACTGTCCAAGGATACTGCCACAGACTGAGTGAGCCTTACCCTGTCTCTTTGGGTGAGTGATACCCTTGGATGCCTTGTGTGGGAGGATTTTCCTTTATGAGTGAGGGTATGCGCATTTTGGTTCATCTGCCTACAAAGATTACTCCTCCTAGTTTAGGAGTTAGTGGTGTCATAGTTATATTGACAACAGACATCTGAACCTGTAATTTGACTTTGTCAGAAGGAGTGCCAGCCAACTGTGGTTGCAATAAATCCACATTTTTTCATAGCAGCTGCTGGTTTGTGAGTGCCTCTGTAACAGTAGAACATGACAGACAGCTTTACCACAATTACTGATTGATTAATTTAATTTCTCTCTTTTTTCTTTTTTTTTTTTTTTTGACAATTCACTTTCTCATTCCTCCGTGAGCTGTAATGTTACTTTATTCAGTCAGTATGACACCAAGCATGTTCAGTGATTGTCAAATACTTGCTATCCTATTTGTTGTCTTTCTTCAAGTTAGCTGTTGTAGTTCTAGTTTTTCAAGACACTCAGAAAAGCAAAAAATGCTTCAGTGTTCTCCTTGAGACTCTAAAGAACATTATTCTGAGGCCTGAATAAAATCAGGATCCAAATATTTCAAAAGCAAAACATTTCAAAATGAAGGGTGAGTCAGTTCAGCTGATCTGTACATTAATCAAGCTTAGTCTGTTGTTTTCTGCACCCCTAATTACAGTACCAAACAATTGTAGTTAATTCTGTGGTTATGAGTAATTTCAGTCACAGTATTCCACAGCCTCCAGTGATTATTCCCTTTGGTTTTTTCAGTCCTACCCAGAAGCTGGGTGCTCTCTGCTGGAGCAGAGCATGGAGCATCAGATGAAACCACTGGTTTATACTGTAATCAGTACATTTCAGCAGATAAGAGTATTTCAGTGCCAGACTTTGTAGATTGAAATAATCTGTGGTTTGAAACAATCTGTGCATTCAGGACTCTTCTATGACTTGGGAATTTACCAGCTTGGTTAATAAACTTTGTAAGTTATGTTCACTGTAAAAAAAGGGCCAATATGCCCTTGTAAATGTCATTTTCTGGGCTGTTCTCGTAGGCAATTGAAAACACAAAATACAGTGGCTGATAGAAAATTAACCAGGATTTTACCTAAAGGAGACTTATTTTTTAAAGATAAATGAGCAACAGTAGTTTCTTTAGCACCAAAACCTTGTAAATTAAGTTTTTGAATGCTTTTATAAAATAAACTCCTGCAGAAACTACTGAGGTCAGTATAAAATCTCAAGTCAAAACAGTCTTGCCTGTGGTACAGTGACCTGTGTATGAGCAACATGAGTATACTGATGTCTTCTGGTCTTCAAAACTGATGAGCCTGGTCACACATCTACTGTACAATTTGTAGTTTACAGTGAAATTTCCATTTTACTTATGCACTTGACTTAAAATCTACAAAAAACAAATGTGCATTATTTTTGACCTCCTAATACACCCCTTTCTATTTCAGGTATTTTTTTGTTGTAGTTAGTATGTAAATACAGGTGAGGAGACACTGCCTCATGATATATGTCATTTTGCAGACATTTTGGTAACAAGATGGCTACAGGCATTTTGGTAACAAGATGGCTACAGGGATGAGCACTGCAGTTGTAAGGGTGCTATTTCTCTCACTAAAGAGAGGCTGTGTCCTTAATTCTTATTTTATGGTAAATATTTTTTCATAAATGTTTTGATGCTGCTTTCGGTAACTTCTAGAAAGTGATGCTGTTTAAAGTGGTTGGGGCTTTTTGTGGGTTTTGGTTTGGTTTTTGTTTTGTTACTGGTCATTTAAAAGAGACCTGTAGCCTGGCTTTCAAACTTCTACCTGTAAATGATCTTGAGCCTTTTGTTGTGGCAGGGTTTTTTTGCATGGTACAATATGTGGGATATTAATCAATTCATTGCTGTTGCAGTACTGCATGAACCTTTGTAAGTGATAATCTGGAGTGGATCAACAAAAATGTGGAGTCTGGCCTTAGAAAAAGAAGAAGGATGATTACTTTTCATTACCATAATGCCAAGTATTTAGCCTGAAGAATGCCCCAGTATAGGCAGAGTGTCTAAAAGTACTTGTCTTAATAATATCATAAGTATACATTGTAAGTAAGAAAAATACAGCATCAGGACTCTTCCTAAACATACTGACCCTGGTAACCACTGTTATTTTCTATTTCTCTAGGTGTGACAGGTCCATCGTTAATAAATCCAGGCAGACAGCTTTGGACATTGCTAAATTTTGGGGTTTCAAACACATAGTTAATTTGTTGGCTAATGTGGAGGGTGGACAGAGGCCTAATTTTTTCTCAAATGAAGTGAAAGAAAAAGAAAATTATTTTGGTTTGACACTTCTGGACAGAAGAAGTGATAAAAGAACAGATTCCCAGTGGCTACGCAAAAAACAAAGCCATCCAACTACAGTATACATTCTTTTCTCAAATCTAAGTCCTTTTGTTTCTTCGTGTGTGGGGATAGAAAGCTCCCAGCAGCCAGAAGTAAAACTTTGCAGGCTGTATCACAAGGATGTGGAGCAGTGCTTGAAACAAACTGAAGAATGCACCTTGATTTTTCTTGGAGTTGAACTTCAGTCCCACATGAACCTGCTGGCAGCTTGCAGTGAAAGAGTTCTGCAAGAAGATGAAGAGGATGGGTTAGTTGCTTGGTTTGCTCTTAGCATAGATTCTGTTTCTGCTGAGAAATTTAAACAGAAGCATGAGGACTGTTACTTTGTTCACCCACCAATGCCAGCCCTACTGCAGCTACCTGAAAAAGAAGCTGGTAAGATGCATAAAATGGAGCAGTTTTCAAATGTGTGATCAGAAAGATATGCTTTGAGATTCACTGAGGTATAATGCAAGGACAAACCACTGCAAAAGAATCAGATATTTTCAGTGCCTTTAGAAATATTTTCATTTTAAAATTATCGTATTCTGGTGGTATTGTGAAGAATTTTTTACGTAAGAACATGCGGATTTGCAAATGGATATTGTGCACTGGCAATTATTACATAACAGAATCTATTGATCATAATGGTTTTATACATAGTACTGTTTAAATATTGATGCATGTGCATTAGTGTTCTAAAATGAAGAAAAATAGCTGTCTTTTCTGAGTTTTCATTACAAGATATGAAACGAGGTCCTTAATAAGAGTGTGTTGGATACTCATCTGGGAAGGAAACAGTGTGAGCAAATGTTGAATTAGTATGTGATTTTGTGTATTTTCAATGTTTTATTTTAAAGGAGTAGTAGCCCACGCTAGATCTATTCTAGCATGGCACAGCCACTACCGATTCTGCCCAGCATGTGGGAGTACAACCAAGATTGAAGAAGGGGGTTACAAGAAAACTTGCATAAAAGAAGGTTGTCCCAGTCTCCAAGGTGTTCACAACACATCATATCCAAGAGTTGGTGAGAATATTATAGGATAAACTTGGTGAAAAATGGCTTGGTTATAGTATTATATATGTGTAAATCAATTTCTTTTTAGTTATTTCAGCTGCTTGCTTCTGTCCCAGGTGCCACATACTTGTCTCTCCCTAAAGTATATATGTCTCAGCACTAAAAGGATTAAGTAGCTCAGGCTTCTCTTTCTTGGAGTAGTCTGTGACAAAGAATTCCTGTGAAAATATCAACCTTTATTGCAATGGAGTAATAACAATCAGAAGTTCCAACAACATGAGTGAGATATTAATAACTCAAAGGGTCACATTTTATTTCCCCCTCCCCTTGCTTATTGTTTTCTTACCTTCTGCAAGCCGTCTGAGCTTGAAATGGCTCTGTATCAAATTTGGCCCTCTATCAAATTTCTGATACAGTGCTCATTTCCTTGCAGTGCCACTTTGACTGTATTAGCTACTGTCAGTGGCTTTCACTGTTCATTGTAAGTCACAAACTGCCAGGCCTATGTCTCTTCAGAATATAAGCTTGCATAGACAGTCTTTTATAGCTCCTTTTGTTTGTGGCTTGCAAGGGAAGCGTACTTGTCTTACTGATGGAGAAACAAGGAAGGGAAGAAACCTTACCCTTTTTTCTCTGATCATTTGGGGATTCTTTGATCACCTTCCCTTCCTCTTTCCTTATCCTGTCCTCTTTTCTGTAGTTGTAGTTCTACATGGTCTATGTGTGTTGTAGTTCTGAATTTCACGTTCTCTTACATACTCTAGATAAAACTTTGTAGTAGTCAAAACAATTCTGCCATATTCTTCTGTCTTATGGACTAGAATGAAGCTTGTTAAAATACTGATAGCTGTTTCTTCACAATCTCTAGCACAACAAATTTAGACAAGGAATGGAATTACACAGGAAAGACTGATGAACCAGCATTTTCTGCTGATGCCTTTCTCTGAAGAAAGTTTACAGACAGCAACACTGCCTATTCTACACTGTGCCACGTGGCAGACATTTTTAAGCAGGACAGTTATCGTCTATAGTGGTTGCTGAATGAAGCTTATTCACAAAGAGAAAATACTGGTATTTTTGACCAAAAATACCTGATGAAAAACAATAGCAAGAGACAAACTATATGAAGGTAGAGGTGGATAGAAAAAATTAAAAACAAAACACTGAGATACTTAAGAGCTGACTAACAATGAAAAAGGGAAGATCATAGATTAATAGTGTGCAGAAGGGCATGTCAAAAGGAATGATAGCAGTAGGAGAAAATAAGAAAGAAAAAGATACATACCAGACCAGAAGTGAGAAAGTAGATAAAAATGCATCATCAGATGAGAGATTGATAGCGAACCATCAATAAAGTCAAAAGTGGTGAGTTCAGTCCATATTTACTTTGTAACTAGAGTATCTGGCTCTTTTTTGGTATTTCAAACATACATTCTTCAGACCTGTGTGTGTAGAGCAGGTGATAGTAAATTGGTTTTGCTGAAGAAATTATTATCTGATGGATGTATACCTAGGTTAGTATTCCTTATACTCAGCAGATCGTGCTTTGATTGCAGGTCATTTGTGTCCTGCATTCCAAGCCTTCGCTAGTAAACTGCTACTGCTAAGCTTGTATGTTGCAAAACAAAATAAACAGATACCTCACCCAGAAAAAAAACCCACGGTGAAATAAGAAGGCTTGATTAGACATCTACAGTTCTGATTTCAGTCACTTAAAGGTACCTTGTTCATAGGTGTCAGGCCAAAATTTATTACTGCTTTTAAGTCCCTTGAATACTGAAATATATTCCTTTCATGTCCCTTACAGATCCCGTTGTGATAATGCAAGTCATCCATCCAGATGGCAACCAGTGTCTTTTAGGTAGGCAGAAGAGGTTTCCTCCAGGAATGTTTACCTGTCTTTCTGGATTTGTAGAACCTGGTGAGTAATTTCATTTTCCCTTACCAAATGCTTTTTATTACATACCAGTATTGTACACTGAAAATAATACAGAAATATGTATGGTGTTATGTCAAATAAAAGTTTTTGCTTTCTGTTGAATAATAAATATGCCTGTTCTGTACTTTCTAGGAAATAATTTAGAAAAATGCAAAAATCAACTTGAATAAATATTTGGAAATAGTTTTCTTATCATGCACTCTTAAATTGCATATTTAAGTGAAAAAATACTTTTTCAATGCGTAAGGACACTTTGTCACTTTGGTAACACTTAGCAAGGCATTTCAGCATAGGAAAATAAGAGTTAAAGCATAACTTAAAGTTAACATAAAGTAGAGCATATGCTTACATGTTTAGGGCCTGACTGATTATACGGAAGATAAGCTGAAATGAAGTAATTTTGAAAGAAAAGTAAAGAGTTACTTTGCTAGCTATGTTCAGCAGTAATAGTTGGGATTAGTTAAAGTTAATAGTAGCTACAGAACAACTTGCAAAACATTCTTACATTGCAAATACATCTTACATCACCAGTGACATGATAGTGTTCTAACTCTTATTTGGTAACTGTGCAGATGAAATATAGTGACAGCATGAATACATTTACCCAGATATCAGTTGAAAAAAGTCAAGATGTTTATTTCTTACTTATTTTCCCAGCCTTACTACTTTCTGATACTGAATTCAAGTGTTTAAACTGAAATTTAAGAGTAGCTGATCCTGTCATCAGCTTCTGATCAGCTGAACGTAGCTAAACTAAACTTCTGTCTCTGATGCATGGACTGTCTGCTTTAATGAACTTGTAATCAGTGGTTACAACACAGTACATGTATGCATATGTAAGCCTGTGACCATTAACACTTCACTTACGACTCTAGAAGATTTCTATGAATATGGAAGTAAAGCTTTCCATTGCAATTTAAGTTTGGAGAATCGTCTGTATGTGTTAAGGCAAAGAAGAGTAAGTAAGTCAAAGTGAGTGATACAATGCAGAAATGTGTGCAAGTCCTCTTCAGTCTCTATTTTCTTCTGTAATTTTAAATATTGATTTTCAAGTTGTATTACATGCTGTTACAATCATACTGAAAATCTAAAAACGAACATAATGCTATTTGTAAACTAATAGGTCAGCACTTTAAAAGTAATTAAGGAACTAATTGGTATTTTCTATCCAATTTTTGATATTTTAAGTTTGTAATAATAGTTGGCATGTATGATAATTTTTCAATCGAGGAAATAAATATTATGATTGAGAAATTAACATACTTTTTTTGCTGAGTTCAGGGGTTTTTTTGGTGGCTAGTTTTACATTATTAGACTTCTGTACCTTGTGTTTAAGGTCTGTGCCCTGATCTGTGAACTGAATCTCAAAAATAATTGTCTTGGGCAGTTTCAAATCTTTTGAGTCAGTTCAAAGCACAGGATATAATCATTGCTTGGAGTATTTTCATCAGCTGCTTGTTCTTTCCCCATTTGGATTAGGTGAAACAATAGAGGATGCTGTTCGAAGAGAAGTAGAAGAGGAGGCTGGAGTCAAAGTTGGCCATGTTCAGTATGTCTCTTGTCAGCCCTGGCCAATGCCTTCCTCCCTAATGATTGGCTGCTTAGCTGTTGCAATGTCTACAGAAATTAAAGTTGACAGGAATGAAATAGAGGATGCCCGCTGGTTCAGCAGAGAGCAGGTAAATTTTAATTTTATTTCCTTGTATTGATTAGTCTATGACTACATTAGTTCTGGCATGCAATACTTGTTTTTTTCAGTGAGTTGAACAAGCATGTATACTCCCCCTTGATCAAACTACAATTGCTTTATATTGTGATTGTAGATCACACACAACTAGAGAAAGGCATGGTAATTTTTGAGTTACTTGCAAGCCCATTTTATGACATTTGTGGCAGTTAGGTCTTCACCTTTTCCTTCTGGGAGATACCCAAGTTAATGCTATTTTAACAGACTTACCTAGCAAGCCTGTGCTTTTCATTTGGGCAGAAGTAGTATTTAATAACAATCATAAAAAACATCTTCTCAGTTTCTCTAAACAAACATGCTACCAGGTTTTCTGGTTGGAGAGTCATTTTTACCTAAAAAGCGTGGAAATTCATTAGTCTAAACATCTTTTTCCATGCAGTAAACACTCTGATAGTGAATGCAGTTTACTGTGCATTAATAGGAAATTCTACACTTTGTGTTCCTGAATATTTAAAATGTAGTCCAGTAAAAGAGAGG
Source organism: Actenoides lindsayi (assembly GCA_025331215.1). Taxonomy (NCBI): domain Eukaryota; kingdom Metazoa; phylum Chordata; class Aves; order Coraciiformes; family Alcedinidae; genus Actenoides; species Actenoides lindsayi. The sequence continues at coordinate 22,018 of WTSP01015656.1, read as the reverse complement.
TGAATAAAAGACTTTCACAGAAAGAGAGATTTAAGTTCATCAGTGGAAAAAGGAAAAATTGCTTTCACAATGTAGTCTTCACAGGTTTTTCCACAAGCTAATTATGAGCAAAATTTAAGAACACTGTATTTCTGCAGTTTTGTTTTGACTCATTAAGTCAGCTTGAAGGCAGTTACTCACAACCTCAGTGTACTCCTGACAATTCCGAGAGCATTATTTTTAATGAATATCAGTTCTGAATGCAGTTAGTCACTTGCAGGTTTGTCTAGAATTGGAAATAAATGTACTTCAGAGATTTACTAAACTGAAAGTGTACTCCCATGGTTGTTGCAACTGCTTCGCAAAACCAACATGTGTACTACACATGAGAAGAAAAAAATATGGAGCCCTATAGAGCACCATCTGGTGGCTCTTACCCTAAAGAGGCTTCACAGAAACCTTAAATATTTTATTAACAGTCTGTCTATACAGTTGTATTAGAAAGAAGGTATCCTTTGGTGCACATTTGAGCTCAAAAATGTCAGAATTCTCAAAGAATCTTGTGTGGGTTTTTTCTCTGCATCTATTTTGGAAAATGTGCTAGTGGATTTTTAATAGCTATTGTAATGATAGACTGATGGATTATCATAGTAAGATAATTCCTGCATTAATATAATTCCATATAATTTATAATACTACCTTCTAAAGAAAAAATAATAAATCTGTCTTTATTGCAGGTTGTGGAAGTTCTCATTAAAGGAAACCAGCATTCTTTCTTTGTACCACCAAGCCGAGCTATTGCGCACCAGTTGATAAAACATTGGATTGGAATGAATGCTAATCTTTAATTCTAATAATGGATTTATTTAAGTTCAATTACTACTTCTAGTGAATGCTAAATTAGGAATGAAGTAGAAAGAGTTGTTTATATGGTAAATGTGCAACCAAATGAATTTTTGACCTTTTCCTTTGGTTCCAGAACTAAACTATGCAAACCTTTGTAGGTTTATTCATATTTGAGTTACAACTAGAAAACAACGTAATGATTATCCCAAGCAAGCAATAAATACATAAAACTGGTCCCTTGTTGTGCACAGACTGTTTTTTTCGTTTCAGAATCAAATTATTATGCTTTTTGCTATTACGGTCTTAATGTTTGATTTGCTTTTTCCTGTCCCCTACTAGAAGGAGTAACAGCATTACAAAGAGGCCTGACCTTGCCTGACGTTTGAACACTGTATTTATATCCTCCAATTCTGTCTTGTTTCTTTCTCATTTTTACATATGAATTGAATTCTGCCTGACACAAATATCAACATTCAGTGCTGAAGGTTTGATCAACAATGTTGACTTACGTGGTGAATATGTAGTACTTTGTACCTTTTATATTAATAGCTCTCTAAGCAGAGTATTTACTCCTCCAGTCTGATTCGGCCTGCACTTACTCAATTGTATGTCAGCCTGAATTTAAAGGTATAACATAGTACTCTGTTTATTAAAAAGGTGTTGAACCATCTCCAAAAGCCTAAATACTAGTTTTTTAAGAAGATAGTAATGTACTTACTGACACTAGGCAGTGAGTTATTTAATCTTCTGATTAATTAGAAATGGAACTACAGAGTAACGGAAGAGAAAAGTAGATTGATTAATTAAACAAGACATAATGTCTCAAAATAGGTACAAGGATCTTTTATGGAAAATGAAGTAAATTTTTAACTAGTGATATGATGATTACACATTAAGAAAGATGAACAAGGAAGGAAGGAACGAGGAACAGATGGAAGAGCGAGGATAATATCACATTGACGTAACTAAAAAAAATATGTGTAAGACCCATCCTGATACTAGTTTTTCATGTAGGAAATTATGGTGGGTTGCTATAGAGAGGGATTTGTAACTGAAACTCAGAAGAAAGTATCTGTAACTAACACTGATGTTGAGAGACTATTTTTAAATTGAGAATCTGTGTAAAGAGTATATATCTGCAATTACAATGATAATAAATAATTTGAAAGAGAAAACAACACTTCAGTAATCTCCAAGTTTGAAAGTAGTATTTTAACGATCTTTCAGTTCTAATAACTCTGAGTGTTGCAGCAATTTTTAATGTATATTCATTTTCCAAAGCTAGACCAACAGTCTTTGTTAAGCTTTTCTTTTTTCCCTCCCCAACAGCTGAACAATTCACAGAGAAGATGACAAATACCCCTTGATTAAGAAAACTAATTTGATAATTTTAATCCCTTACTTAAAGTTAAGCTTTTCCTGACTTTTTCTTGCTTAATTTGCCCTCTTTATAGTTCGTAGGATTCAGTTCGAGTTTGAAAATACTTAGAAATTTTCTGAAAGATAGTTACTGCTTGCAGATTACATATGAAGTATCTAATTGAAGAGGCAAATACTGTAGTTATTTAGCAATTACAACCATTCAGAAAAGTGACAAATTACATGTAGCAACAATTAAACAGTCTAGTGTTTCTGACTGGGGAAGGGCAGTGCCTCCATAACAGTTAAGCAGTTTGCCTTATCTGAAACACTGCAGCTTTGCAAGCAGGATGTTTCTTGCCACTAAGTTAATGAAGTACATAAAGACAATAGTATTCCTTAAACCTCTAAAACTTAGAGAGGTTTTGTTCATGCTGTATAGTAATGATCTGACTGTATTCTTCCTTGCCTCTACAGTGGTACCAGAGCAAAAAGAGTGCTCATTACATGTAGATGTACGAGGCAGAAAATTCCCAACTTGCCTGTACAGTAATGAAAATTAACTTCTATTCAGTATATAATTTGTAAATATTCTCTATTCTATCTCTTTTTGAAATAGTAATAATTTACAAATACTAGAAATAATAATTTAATTAAATGGAAAAAAATATCTGAGGTGTTTAAACACAAACCAAAAGGGATACTACTAACCACACTGTAAGTTCACATGATAAACATACTTGCTTTATCTCGTTTTTCATATTGGATATGTCTAAACACATATAAAATCATGCTATAGTGGAATTAACATCCTATTTTGTGTTTTTTTGTAGGAATATTGCCAAGTTGGTAAATTATTATCTGGAATTCTACAACATGTTATGGAAAAACAGGTAGATGTAATCAACAGGCTGATTAAAGGTAGACCAGTCATGATGCTTCACGGAGTTAAATATACTAATCAGATTCTGAGCTTAGGCGACAGAAATAGAAAAAGAAGTAGAGCATGACTGTGAACAATGTTGGTCCCTATTTTGTCTTCAATTTTTGTTAAGTAATCTGATTGATCATGACCTCTCAGACAAGGCTGGCATTCTGTAAAGCCCTGGTAAGTTGACTTGTTATTTTTCTTACATGCTTTAGCTGGTAAGAGTTAAATAACTACTAGTCCTTTATTGCTTCAGTGATTGGAAGGATATGTGTATACAGCATATCATTGCTGACTGGGATTGACAGTACAGAGTGGCTAAGTCCCGAGAAAAAAAAAGAACAACTTTGAACTTTTCATCCTATTAAGCCTTAACAAGACAGCCAGCCCATCCTTCGTGAGCTTAGAAAAGCAAACTATTCACAGAAAGTCTGTAATAGCAAGCAAGTATGCAAGGAAAATCAATATTGGTTCATAGTAACAGTAAGTACAAACTTTTTGGTTTTGTTGTTTTTTTTTTAATGACGTCAGGTAATACTGTGTAGGTATTAATTGTTTAAACTCATCATAGCTTTTGTAAAGCATGGTCTTTCTGCAGGTTTTTTACACAGTAGATACAGTTTAAAGAATTTCAATTATAGTTCAGTTTACAGTTTAGTTTTCTGAATAAATAAGAAAGATAGTTTCCTAAATAGAAGGGATTTTTCAGATGGATTTTTGATTGTGAGTATATAAGAATGTTTTCCTAAATTATAGGGATTTCTATGATGGATTTTTGATTCCCAAGACTCTATCTGTCATCTTAATTTAGCATATAGGGACTTGAAGTGTAGTAATATATAACTTCAGAAGTGAAAGACTTCAGAAGTAAAAACTTCAGTTTGCTATTTGTATTGTCTTTCTGCAACTAATATTTGAGATGTGGAATTTGAGGAATGCTATGATAAGACTAAAGGATTATTAATCAAGAAGGAATATTACATATTGTTGAGTAGAGAAGCTTACTAACTCAATTTGCAGAACATAAATAAGCTTGGATTGTAGTTGGGTTTTTTTCCTACCATTTCATCAACTTGCTTATTTCTCTTTAAGGACAGAAGTAGAATGTAACACTGGAGCTCTCTCAGTTCAGTGAAGAAATGTAGATGTGATTTCTCAATGCACCTGCTAAAACTGAAAAAGAGCCTATAAAATAGTAAACATCCCTTTTTTTTTTTTTATTCTAAACCCAAATTACTCCTAATTTATGTAGTATATATTGCTCTTCTGAGAAGAGCAATTTCTTCTTTCTGAACAAAGTGACCCTGGAAACTGCATAGTCAGAAAACATGGTATCTAAATTTCCCCATTTTAAATGCCAGGCATCAAATCCTGGAAGTTAGGATAGTTGTGGGTTTTTTTCCCTTATTGTATTCTATGAGAAATGAAGGATTTTTTTCACTTAATTGTGATTTTATTTTCTAGTCACAGGAGTTCTTAAAATAAAGAGCTATCTCATTTTTAAAGAAAATTGTTACAGTGTACAACTATTGCACAGGTTTCTTTTCGTGAGCTGAGTTTCATCAAAGATTGTGGATTTACATTATTTCTGTTACAATGGATGAACAATTCTGAAGCTTAAAAAAGTTGAATAATTTGGCTTAACAAAGAATTGGACTACTTTATTGACAGTATTATCTTTGACTATAGAAATTATATTCTGTTATTGGAAACAGTCATGTGTTATAGTGAGATTTCTGCTCATTTAATGACCACTTGCCCCATTACTACTGAAGGGTATTTCACCTACCTGCTGTCATGTTTGATACTGACAAAGCATGAATTACCTGCCAAAGCAGAAACAAATTTAAAGGGTCTAAAATGCAAGATAGCACACTAAGTATCAGAATGACATACTCACTGACAAGAAAAGGGCTAATCTAGGTAACCTTAGAATCTGCAGTTTTTCCTTTTGTCTCTAAAACAGGAATCAGAGAGGTCCAACAATATCAACAAAAATGGCAATTCATGGTTTGGGTTGGTTTTTTTATATATTTTCAGAAGTTTTACTGAAAACAAAATTATTTTCTCGACTGTAACAGTGTCCAATAAGGTATGTTCTCTATGCCAGTTTTTAAAAAATGTTTTTACCGATAAAATAATAAATACATGAACAGCCATTGCATTAAATTGATAGCACTGGAAAAATCTGAACAGTAAGCTGAAATATTTGTTATATAGTAGTTGTGTTAAAATCACCACGCGATATCTGTATGGACCATTTACAGCACAGGGGCTCCCTGCTGGTTCTTCATTTTGATGCAGTGGAAAACTGTGCGTATCTTTAGATGAGAGGAGAAATGAACTATGTTGATGCAGAAATGAAACATCTCCAAAATAAGAAATAAATGTTTATCCATATCAACACATTATTTCTTCTCGTGTGGCAAAACCACAAAGAAAATAAGATTAGCTTAATAAGTAGGCAGAAGCCCTGTAAGAAAATGAGTTTTATATATTGTTTTGCAGAATTTAAGAACTGAAAGCTGGACCTATGACTTGACTTCTCCCTAAATAAGCAGGAATGCTTGTGCGTATAGACCCCATGACAACTGAACTATTTTTTACTATGAATTTGCTGGCACTTGCATTCTCAGTTAAAATCTTGAAAACATTAGACTGACTGCTACTTCATTAGCCTTTTTTAAAACTGAAAAGCACCATGTGAGAATAATATAACCCATTACTCCTTTTAAAAAGCTTGGTCAAAACCTATTTAACATGTTGCCTGTTACTTGTAGAATTGTCCAGAGTAATGCAAAAGCTAATTACATGGGGTTTGGATTTCTTGAATATGCTCATTTATGGTGTAAGTGATGTTCTTAGTTGCTTAGACAGTAACCTACCTTGAGAATTAGAACCGCAGAAATATTATTGACTGGTGTTTTCTATCTTCTAATGATCTGAAAAAAGCAAGATCTTGATTTTATGTGCTCATTAGAAGTCCCACAGCACATTTTATGAAATAAAATAGCTCATCACTGGTTCCTAGTGCAATACCTGCTGCAGATTAATTTCATTTACCCACGCTTTTCTAAGCATTTAATTTGGATGAACTATTCTCATAGCCAGTTGGATACTGCCAGATAACTACTGAGTTCCATTTGAATGAAAACTATTCCTTTGCAGCCATGTAATTCATGTTTTAATTAATTTGTGAAATGCTTTAGAGCACTGTTACAGCCCCTGTGAATAGATGCCTGCTTTCTTTGTTCTAGAAATTTTGCAAAGCCATTTTTGAAGACCAGACTTTTCTGGAAGACATATAGACAAAACTGTAAACAAATGAAAATAAGGTAATACCAGCTGAGGCAGAGACTAAGAAACACTACTAAGACAGACATTTTTGATAACACATCATTTTTCTCGCACGTGTTCGGCATGAAATTCCAAACACAATTACTATTTGGCATATAATTTTGTTGCATTCTTTAGCAACAGGACTGCAGAAATGGGTGGTCAGAAATTTAGTCAAGTAAGATAGTAGTGGGAGCTTCATAAAGCAATTTATAGCATCTTTGTAGAAAAAAAAAAAAGCAAAAATGAAAGGTACTTGATTAAGACACACTTGAACGAGGTAAGTAAGTGGGAAATCAACAATGAGCCCTTTATGCCTACTCTGTATGGAATTATTGGGCTCTCAAACACAACTCATTCCAATGACACTGTTTCTATCAAGTGTAAATTATCTGTGGGGCATCTGCCTCGATGCATAAAAGCTAATGCAGGAAATGTGTCACAAAACACAACCACCAAGGAGAATATAAAGAATAATTCACAAACAAAAATCAAGCTTTAAGAATAAGTTTATAGGAAGAGAGGAGCTAAGCAGTGAGAGACTGGGCTAACAGTTGGTAACTTAAAGTAAAGGTTAGTATACAATAGAAGAATAATGAAAAATACGGTGTGAAATCAATGAGGACAAAACTCAGTATAGTTATGGTTATCTAAGGGCAATGGAGACAAAAAGTAGGATTTTGTGTTCCAAGGGAAGAAATGAATGAGAAGGGCTTGATGTGATTGAACTACAGAAGGAAAGAGCAGTAGAAGGTTCTTGTTTCAGAGAGGCTTGTTCGGGCATTCTGTGACTTCATTCTACAGTCTGTGAACAGTATAGGATTCACAGTGAACATATTTTATGAAAATGAACACATTTTACACAAAACTTTAACTACTGTTATGGTGGAAAGTGATCTTCACTAAAAATTAAGAAATTATTCTGAGCTAAGCCAAGCATTGCTTGTAGTAAGAATAACCTGTCATATAGAGCACTATGTCAGCGGATGTTGGCTTCCATCCAGTGAACTGCTGAGTGCCTCTATTCTCATGGCAGCTAATTGGGCTAGCATTCAGCTAGTGTTCAGCAGTGGCCAGAATAGTCATTAATGCAGGGTCTTACCCCGCAGTTCTGATGCATACAACTAATCCTTACTCAAGTCAATGGGTCTACTCATGTGGCTAGGATTAAAGGTGATGAGTTTCCTAATTCTGTTAGCACATTTCAGCTGTAGGATCATGTGCTGGTTTTGGCTGGGGCAGAACTAATTTGCTTCATAGTAGCTGGTACAGGGCTATGTTTTTGGATTTTTGCTGAAAATGTCAATAGTTCAGGGATGTTTTAGATACTGGTGAGCAGTGCTTACACAGTGTCAAGGCCTTTTCTGCTCCATGAGTGGGTAGGTTGGGAGTGCCCAGGAAGTTGGGAGAGGACACAGCTGGGACAGCTGGCAGAACTGACTGAAGGAATATTCCATACCATGTGACATCATATAAACTAGAGGAAAGTTGTCCAGGCACTGCTGCTTATGAACTGGCTGGGCATTAGCTGGTTGGTGGTGAGCAATTGGTCTTCACTTTTGTCACTTTTGTTTCTTTGGTTTTATTTCACTCTTTTTTCTTTTCGCTATTTTCCTTTTCCTTACAGTATTTTCCTTTGGCTTCCCCCCACCTTTGGCTTTTTTCCCCCCTTTTGCTTTTTTAAACTATTCATATCTCAACCCATGAGTTTTCTCATTTTTACCTTTCCAGTCCTCTTCTACCATATCCTGCTGGGCAGGGAGTGAGTGAGCAACTGTGTGGTGTTTAGTTGCTAGCTGAGGCTAAACAATAACAAACCAACAAAGCCAGAGTAGGTAAAGACAGTGCAAAGAAAACGTACATAGAAAAGATGAGTGAAAGAGAAGAACTACTGCCTTTTCTGATGTGGTAAACCGTATAGGAAGAAGCATAAATTAACCTATGGACATGTAGTAGAGACAGCAAAACTGTTTGTATCATAAAGGTTCTTTCCAATGTTTACTTGAAAATTACTCTTAAGATATCAACAATTTAACACATGGCATGTACAATTAAAATTAATAATATATAAATATGAAAATTAGTATCTAAGAGGTAGTAGTCTTAATCACAAATGAACTGTGCAATCTTCTAAATTGTACTTTTGATCTACTTACATCCAATTACAGAAATAACTAAAAAAGAAGCCCAAAGCCAAACAGCTTAATCATCCTGTTCACCTAGGTTTTACGTCTCATCTTTGGCCACTTCAGCAAAATCTGCAGTCCTACCACTATGAGTGACTTTGACCTGTAGCTATCTGTACTGATGGTTTCACAGCTGCGTGGTCAGATTATTAAATGTTAGAGGGTACCAGAGCATTTCTCATGATCATGGAATGCAGAGAACCAACACTATGTACCTTAGGTACTTTCAGATTGTCCCATGCCACTGAATGCTATTTGAACAGTAGTAGAACTGGTGTTCATCTCAGACCTAGAATTTATTCTGCAAAGTCATATGATATTTTGCTTATCATCTTGAACAATACTAATGTTAAAGCCATGGGAATTCAAATCCACTGCTAACTGGTTAGAGTTAGCAGTGCCTATTGTTCTTCACTAAAAAAGGCCTTAAATGCTTTATGTACTAAATATACTCCTGGCCTGTTAAGGTACCCTAAGCATTCAGTACAATTCACATTTTCTTTAATGAGTAATCTGTTGTGCATACAGTTGTACAATTAGCCATCACATGTAAAGAGAGACTCGAGTAAAACGGGCAGCTGCTCTTGATCTAAAAATAATTTTTAATAGCATTTTAGCAATGAAGTTAGCAATCACATTTCCTATATTGAGATTAACCATTTCATTACTGACCGTAGGGTATGGAAAAAACCATGGAAGTTGAATTCCTGGGTAATGACAAAAAATAATGTAACAAAGGGAAGTGTTTTGTAAAGACAACCATGAAGGTCAAAAAGGGGAAGAGGAAGGAGAAGGGGAAGGAACTGAGTGTGCATCTTCCTTAAGCTAAATGGAGAGAATTCCTAGAAGGAAAAGTATTTTCTCAGTTACAGCTTAATGAAATACAACTGAAACCTCAAGTATCAGAATCAGTTTATGGAGCTCTGTTAGACTGTTGTTCCTATTGTCGTAAATATATGCAGCAATCTGCATATTTTGCATAAGACACCTCTAAATATGAGAGATACTCTTAGCATACTTGCATATATAAATTTTAAAGGTAATACTGATTTTTATCTGGAACTGATAGGCACTGCCTCATGTCCAAAACTCCAGAACTACAGATAAACATCAGTTCCAGCTCCTGCCTCTATGTTGTTTAAAGCCCTGTTAGCTTTAAAGTCGTTCTTCCCACTGAGAACAAAGCTCACCTGGCAGGTTTAGCTGGCTGTCAAGCTTTGACTAAAGACACGTGGAAAAAACCTAGAGTTATAGAATTGGCCATGTAAACATTCCAAAGTGGCTGCTGTGAAATAAATAAAAACCCTTCCTCAGTCTATCCTAGAGTGTCTTCCAAAAAGACAGGGGAGAATGCCTTCTTGCAGTCAACTAATGGACATGTTAGGCACTGGCATATTCAATCACTTAGCTTTACACAAAAGCAGGAAGTATTCAGAACTCGAAGTCAATGACTGTGTCCTGAAAGAATTTCTTCCCAGTTGTTTGGCTAGCTATGTATCACTGCGTACAGTGACATGTAACATGAGTCTTACAATGTCAAAGCAATGATTTTAAAAGCTTTATCCTCATGCTTATTTTTATAACAAAATCCATACATCCCCATTTCACTGGGTAATTTTGCAGCCTGAAAAATTCACTCATGCTCTTTCCACAATGATATGTTTGATGTACTGATGAATGATCAGCTAAAAAGTGATTATGACTGTTAACACTTGCAGTCAGCTGATTTTTCCTAACACAATTCTACTGATTTTCATGACTATCCTCGTGATGTATTAGCAGCTCAAATACTTCTAACTTCAAGCAATGTGAATTACCTATTCCGAAGTCATTTAGAATACAATAGAAAATATTTGGATTATACAAACAAGCAAATTCTAACACACTGACTTATTTTGGAAAGCTGACTATTTTCATTATATTTCCATACTTTGAAAAAAAGACAAAAGCAAAACCAAACAAAAACCAACAAACAGCCAAACAAGAAAAACTACACCAGCAAAAAAAAACCAACAACCTGAACATTGTAAGTTTTGGTCTATTTTCAAGGAAACATCAATCCCAGAAAATGCTACCAATTCTAATTGATTAAATAACCTCTACATAGTAACTGTTCTGTATGGCATACTGACCTCTTCCATCACTACTTTGCCTTCAGTCAGCATTCAGCCCCATTGCACAATAGGAATGATAGGTGACTTCTGTATTTTAGCTCTTCTGCTCTGTTTAATATAAATGTAAGGTCTCACATTAGTAATCAGCTGCAAGAAAATAACTAAACATGGGTGCAAAGCTCAGCTCCTGGTTGAAGGTTCAGAGGTTGTTCATTTGTCTCACATTATTAAAGTACACACAGAGTAGCATCCATGATGTTTCCCCTGGGCTAAGCATTCTTTAATACCACATTTCTTAAGGCCCGTTAAATTCAGATAGTGAAATCTCCCACAGGCCTATGTGGAAACAAAAATAAACTTTTTAATTTTTATTTTCTTGATTTTGTGAAAAGAATAATATGAAAAATTATTAGAAATTTTGCACTGCCATTTAAATTTGAGTGGATTAGGTCTTCCATACTAAGCCCTAATGCTAGGGACAACCCAAACTGAGATGCAGATTGGTCTTGGTTTGCTCTGCATGAAAATCAGTTATGCACTTAGTCATATCTGAGGCCTTTTCTTCTGTTATATTAAGTCTGAATTTTTCTCAAGAGAAAAAACAATTATTATTTCATTACATATATAAATAAGATTGAATTTAAAATGCATATTTAAAATGTTAATCTCTAAAAACCGGAATCAGATAAAATCATAGGTTGTAAAATGCCAGCCACTGCCCCAATCTTCCACAGACTTCAGAGAGGTCTCAGGCCTCATTTCTGAGATCATCAGACCTTGATTTTAAGAAACCTTTGAAAATGTGGTCCCAAGTAACCAGGAGAAGAAAGTAGATGCAAAAGTACCTATTCTCGCACTTTCCTATTTCTTTATTGTAACCAGTCAGCTCTTACACAGAAGAAGAGCCAAGTTGGAGAACCTGAGAGAGCGTTAGAGAACGAAATTATTCCAGAGAAACTGTCTCATTATCCAATGTTTTCCCTCCCACACAGAAGAGTGGAACCCAGATGCTCTCAGTTCTTAGAAATGAGTAGAAAAAGAAGAAAAAGCTGCAAGGGCAGAAAGAGCTCTGATTCCAGAGAATGTAAGTTTACAGAAATGTTTAATTTGAAGTAAAAACATCAGAATCATAGGTGGTTACTCTCGATTTACTCATCAAGACAGAAACCCATCTTTGTGCCCAAAGCTGTTTCTCAGATTGGAAATATTTACACTCGAGTGTGGGTACATACAAGTAATGTCTTGATGAGCATAGTTGTTTTATTTTAGTTTAGCTGTTATCCTAGCTATTTCTGGCAAAGTCTTTCCAAAGAAGTTGATATTTAATTGCCTCAAATATTCAGCATTCTTGCTGTAAATTTCTCAGTGTTAGACATCTAAGTTTAACAGGTTGTTCTAATCCTGCTTAAGTAGATGTTACTGTAAACTGTTATCCTTTAGTGCACATGACTTAGTCTAAAATAGCCCAAGCAATGCAAAATTTAATGTAATTGTATGAATGCCATAAAATCTTGCCAAGTATAGCTCCTGCCAGGAAACAATATTTTCTTCTATTTCCAACAGGGAGCTGTGGCTCACAACTCCTGGCAGTGTGCCACGGATCTGCTGTGTGATTGTGACAATATTCATTAATCCCTTATTAAAGTCACATTCCATGTAATTTACCCCAAACATCAACCATGTAATGGGATATTGATTGTCCCAGTGTCTTCACAGGAATGAAGTCAATACTGAGAGGAGTAATGGAAGTAAAAAGGGTAGATCTTTCTATGTGCAAATAGAATTCCTCTCCAACTGTAAAACATTTAAAAAAAAAAAAAAAAGAGGTAATATATTAATTTTCTTCAGAGTGAATTAATGTGGTGTACCCTGTTTATGTGACTTCACATTACTTATCGGATAATTAAGACGAAGTTAATATTGAAATGAAAAAATAATGTTGTAGAAAATAGACTACATCTTAAAAGAGACATTTTGTATGAAAAGTGTCTTAAATCTAATCATATATTTGTAATGCTGCTTACCAAGTCATGGGAAAATATTTTTTTTCTTTTTTTTTTTTTTTTTACTTTAAATTAGATGGACAGTTGTCAGTCATTTGTAAATGCCAGCAAAATGTAGGAAGCCTTGAAAATAAAGGAAATGAGTCTCTGGCTCACTTCACTGAGCAACTGGATGTAAACGGTACTGAAGAAGATGGGAAAGATCATGAAAACAAGAATCAGTGTAGCTCAGATGCATATGAAGATAGAGACCTTGATAACATATCAGACAGCGAAAAAGAAGAAAAGAAGGAAAAGAACTACCCTCCTCCAGTGTTCTCTCCTCAGCAAGATAAAATCCTAGCTACAGTAACTTTTGGTGAATCAGAGGGGTCATCCACAGGAAAAATTACACTGTGGGGTAATCCAGACTCTACAGAGTCTGTTAGCTCAGCTACTGGAAAAATTGCTGCAGAAGTAAAATACGGTTCTTTCAATGTGAAAGTAGAAATTAAGAATGTTTCTTCATTTGATTCTGAAACAAACCCTGTAGCTGAAAAAAGGAAAAGTTCAAAGAACAATAAACATTATCATGAAAGACAATATGAGAAAAGACAGTGTTCAAAATGTTCCAAGTACCAGTGTCCTTCAGCTGACCATTCAGCAGAGCACAACAGGAAACAGACAGGATCCTCTAAACATAAAATTCAAGCTGCTATCAACAAAAATGCCCCCTTGAAAATGAACGTTGACGCAAAGGAAATTAAAGTGGAATATAACATTAGAAAGAAAAATCTAAAGGTTAACATCAAACCTGGAGGGCAGGCACAGAGCAAAGCCTACAAGAAGGAACATGAAGATAGGTGTTGGGGTGAAGCGGATTATTCTGTAACAGAGGCACATTGCGATACAGGTTCTAAGTCATCTTTTAGCTTTCATGAAAAAGTAGACTATACATTTCCAGATGGGTATACACTTCTGCCTCCACCTAAAGAATTTGCTGACTGTGACAAAATGCATTTGGATACAATTGCGGAGGGGATATCTTTTTACCCTGTTAATGACACAAGGGAATCTAACAGCCTCTGTACAGCCTTGAGAATTTTGGGGGAAGAAAATTACTTCTGTAAACATAACAAAAAGAACTATGAAAACCATTCCAATGAAAAGGAAGATTATTCAAAAGATAAAATGCTTTTCTCAAAAATAAATAATGCAAATTGTCTTGTAGCTAGCAATACACTGAATAACCCAAATCCTGGGAAGGAGCTTATCAGTAAGAACAATATATTAGATCAAGAAGGAAATAATTGTGACAAATGCAGAGACACAGGGCAAAAAGTAGCAAGAAGAAAGTCTTTCCCAGACACTACACTTGATGTACCATCACCAGTTCACCCTAGAAGGGATTCTGGCTTTTATTCATTGCCATCCTTAAAAGTATTGCCTAAGGAGACCAAAGCAGGAGATGTCTACAACAGGAATTCACATGTTCATTCCACCTATACAGAACTCTCTAAGTGTCCTGACTTGACCTCCTCACTGAGAAATTTGAGAGTTCTTAAGTCTTCATATCAGTATGCTTTCACATCATTTGATCATAATACTACCATTTATCCATCTGAGCCTGAAGAAAGTCTAGATGACACTTGTTTACTGAATAACTATGCAGACTATGTGGGGCAGGGTGAAGAAACAGAAGAGACATTAATGGAGAGTCATCATTCCAGTGGTATTATAAATGAAAAAAAAGAAAATGGGCATGAGGAGCCTCTGAGAAACCTAGTCACATGGGAGGAAGACTCTGAGTCTACCAAAGATGATTTAGATGAAGGGACAGCAGAGTACAACAATCTAGAAAAGCAGGTTGAATTACAGAACAAAGCTCAGCTGATACAGGTCTCTCCATGTTCTAGAAGCCCTTCAAGTGAACTTATTAATGACAAGGAAGGTACTAATTATATATCTACAGAAAGTGCCCCAAATGAACTTTCAGCTTTACAGCAAAATGTTCACCCACCCCCTGAAAAGCCTGAGGTAACCAAGAAAAGAAGAGGGTCAGTAATGACTGTTATAACTGGAGAACTTGGACGAAGACTCATCCAAGGCGACACTAAATTGATACCTGATTCTTTAGGTTCCGCAGTAAGAAAAGAGCCTAAACACCCCTGTAGTATACAAGAAAAATCCTTGCTGTCATCCTTGCTGTTAGATCCCAAGGAGCATGACATAAATGATGAATCAGAGTGTTCTTCTGAGACACAAGACATATCTGGGAATATCCTTGTTGAATCTGATTGCTGTAATGACTCCCCACAGGCTGCCATATTACCTATCTCTTCTGCGCATACAGAAAAGGAGAATTTCACAGAGCATTTAAATGTCAAGGGAAGACCAGACAATTTTTGCAGTAAACAGTTAATTGATGATAGCTTAAGGAGAGAGCCTGGAGGACATCAGCTACCTCAGATAGCCAAAGCCAACCCTGATGAAATTGAGAAAAAGACTGAAATGAAAGAAGATTTTAATCAGAATGCAGATATCCCCCCATCATCAGTAAAGCAGATTAGTCAGAAAGGTAGGTATTATAAAACTTTTTGAGTTAATGCCACTTACACGCCTTTTGCATAGGTGGTTAATGCTTTGGTGATAACTCTGTTGGGAAAATGAAAGTATATTATAACATTACAAAGACATGATATGCTTGACTAGTAGGTTATAATATGCAGTTACTGTGTTGAGGATCCGAGGAGCCATCTTGTAGAGCCAAGTAACTTACATAAAATTAAAAATAAATAAATAAATAAATCTGTTCAAGAAGTGGGTTTCCTACATTAAACACTCAGCTCATCCTATATATATAGTGAGAGAAGCAAACAACAAAACAAGAAGGGTTGTTGGTTTTTTTTGCAGTTGCCATGTGACATGAACTCAGAGCTCTAGTCAGTGTCTCAAACTCCATAAATCTGTTTTTGGAATCCGTGTATTCTAAGCAAATACTGAATTCTAAGTACACCTCAGTTCTAATTCTGGCTGAGCCTTTACATGTCATGGAATGACTACAGTGGATACGGTAGCCTTCTTTTCTCTTCTCTTTATGCAGTTAAGAAAACTGCATATGAAAAAGAATTGGTTTTAATAGCTAATCTTTTACAAAATTTCTTGTCTCCCCTTCTGTAATCCATCTACCCAAACCCATAACTGGTCATTTAAAAGGAGTGTTTTGAATAATACAAATGTAAAGCCATACTGGGACACTGTACACTACAATGTGAGATTTTTAGACATATGGTTGTGTGTGGTTTTGAAATATTACTCCAAACAATTTAATTTAATTTTTTTAATATTGGTCAAGTTTCATGCAAATATAACTTAGATTGTCCTCTCCAGAAGAGAATGTTTCCAGCAGGTTTGGAGGTTAGGAGTGTTGAAAAATACATGCTTTCTTATCGTGGGAAAATGTCTTTAAGAATCTAAGCAAAAAGCATCAAAAAGCTTTTAATAATCTTTCAAATTCACAGTATCTTCAGAAAATACTGGTATGTGCTCCAAGGTTGTCTTGTTTATTGTAATGGAAATTTCAATAATACCTGCAGTCTGTATAGACATAGATATAGTACATAGGTAGATACTGCTATATAGGTCAATGTCTAAATTAATTAAATGGCAATCTCCTTAAAACAAGGTATATGAAGAAGACACTGAAGGAAGCTTGCATGCTCAAACACCTTGACCCCTTGTACATCAGACCTCAGTTGTTAAACTCACAGCACATGTAGCTATTTTTTGCACTCTCCTCTTCCCTTTTGCCCCTTGCTATTATCTGTGTTCTTTCTCTTACCTATCACCTTACGTGATCTGTAACCTTGTCCCTCTTTTGATTTACACTCATATTTTGATTTTCCATCAGGGTAAGTCTTAGCAATGCTGTAGAGGTCTTACCTTAAACAAGTAAATGTGTACGTCCAGAAAGTATAATCATTTAAAGTTTTAAAACTCATTAATATGAATCAAAGTCCACTTTTACTGTGGGAATACCATCCTACTTAGTAAAGACATTGGGCACAATGCTCAATGTGGGATGTCCTGTGCTTAGTGAGGCTGGAAAGGAAACACATTGTTCAACAGAAAGTGAAAGCATCTAAAAGAGAGGAGAAACACAGATGTAAATGTTGTTAATAGGATGGGGGAGAAGAGTCCAGGCAATCTCAAAGTCTGCTGGTGTTGTAGGAACTTAATTATTATCAGAGAGTCAAGGGCATTATAAGGGCACTAGAAGAAATAGGGTTCCTGACTCTCAGCAATAGCCTGCTGCCCTGGAAAAGAGGCTCAGTGGCACAGGTCTGTGATGGAGATCTGACTGAAGCCAGAAAGAGGCTATCGAGCTGAGAAAGCACTTACAGAATCCTCTAGGGAGCCTGAGTAGGTTGGGCTCACTTGCTCGCTGTCTGCCCTTGCCGGTGGGTACAGTTGCATTCTCAGAATGAAATCTCACATAAAGTCTGGTTTTCAATTTTAGCTGAAATAATAGTACAACAAATAAATGTATACTGCCCTACCTAGAAAGAGACCTAAAGTAGAAAGTTATATCCTCCTTTTATCTGCATGTGTGTCTTGGCAAGATTTTTAATCTTTAAATAGCACTTTATATATTTGCATACTGATGACTTCAGAAGTGTAAGAGCACTGCTAAATAAAATCCATGAGCAATTTACAAATTTCTGCATATAAATGGTGCCATACAAATTACTATGTAGGTATTTAACTACAGATATAACTAACGCAAGGTACTTTTCTCTGCATGAAGACCTCAATTAATCTAAAATACATACTTTATGAATACTTTTAGTATTTGCTATTTTTGTTACATGTTTTCAAGGTTAATCTTGTATTTAGAATGTGGAAGTTTTAGACATTATAATTGCTTAAGTTGTCTTACACAGTCCTCATAAACAATGTCTTGTTTATAATTTAGACTTGAAATCAGAAATGAATAAAACCAGAAAGCTGCCTTTGATGAAGGACACCAGAGCGAGCGATAGTTCCCAGGAAGAAGCAATAGACCAGTGGGCCAGGAGGCGAAAACAGTTCAAAGACAGCAAAAAATGCAGTTCCACTGGAGGAAGTTCCATAAACAGCACAATCACTGAAGGATCAAGTGAGTACTTTAGTCTTATGAGTGTATTCTTTGTCCTTTGTGTGATTGACACTCTGACAGGGTTTTCAGCTAAGGAAATTTATCTTCAATTCATAACTTGAGCCTGTGTCCTGGTCATTATCATGAGCAAGCAGATTTTATTCAGTTGTACTGTTCCTCACTATGGGAGTTAGTATCCTCTCTCCTTCATAGAACCAGCCAGGCAATCTGACTGAAAAAAAGTTGATAGTACCATCCTGTCCATATGCAATAAAGGTTAAAACAAGCTCTAGGCACAAACAGGTAATCACTTCTGGCAGCAGCTTTGAAGGTATAAAAAAAAAAAAATCACAATCCTGATGCCTACTTTGCTTATGTCAAAGACATGGTGAGCTGGGAGTCCTCCTTCTCACTAAGATGACAAATCATTCTGCCATATTCACCATATTCAGGCCTGTTGCTTAGCTTGTCCTTCACTGTCCCTCCAGTTACTGAAACAGACAGTCCCATAACTAAGAAATTTAAGAAATTTGTTACCTCACCATATGCTTGAGCATGTATGAAAGTCATCAGCTTAAATCACATGGGAACAAATTTTAAAGATGAATTTACATTGCGTGCAGATGGAATCCCCAAGTAAGAATTTCACAGCCTAGGAGAGAACAAAAGTGGTGCTTCTTACTTCACACCATCTTTGCCTCCTGTTTTGCTATTTTAATAATGTAAGAAGTACTTTGTACAGATGGAGATATGTGCATTCCCTGTGGACATATTTTGTGCTATAATGGTTACTTTTGATGAGGGAAGTTTTATTTGTATAACCTCCATTCTGAAGAAGATTCAATGCAAACCTGTAGAAGACTGAGAGCTGTAACACTTCAGTGCAGTTCCAATACAAGATAAACTGTAAATATGTTCTATCCCTATACTGAATAGGTATGTCCTATATGAGCAGGGCCTCAATTCACCACCTAGACAGAGGTGTCAGTTGCCACTGGGACATCAAGAAGGATCTGAGATATGTGACGAACAGGGGGACCCCTCCCTTTTTGAAGCAGTAGCTGGATGACAAGTGAGATACCCTAAGGCATCTTATATAGTACTAGCCACCTATGTTCAGATAACAGAGTCAATCGCTAAGTTTTCAATGCCTGTTAACAAAGCAGCAGGGCTGACTGACATTTCATGTGGAAATGAAAAAGCTCTTTATTGGTAACAGCTTCCATTCTTTGCCCCTAAGACAGATTCAAATCCATGGCAATGAAATTAGAAAGTTACCATGTCATACTATTAGAACTCAAAAAACCTATCACAGGATGCTTACACCAAGATAAACTGTTCATTGATTTCAACAGTCATGTCTCCTGAATATAAAGGTGGACCATAGGTTTTACTAGTTCAGGCATATACCAGTTTCACAGAGAAAACACTAAACAAACACACAGAAAAAATCAACAATCTAAAACCACCGACAACAACAACAACAATAAAATAAACAAATAAAACAAATAAACAAACAAAGAAGACCAAGTTGCAAGAGCTAGAATTGCTTTCCTTGATACAAAGCTTTTGGTAGCACATGGCATGAACCTGAAATGATCTACAGAAGAGGTGAGCAAGCACACAATTCTGTCACAAATCCTGTATCTAATAATTTTGCATGGTATGCTACAGGCCTGAGACCTCTGTCTCTTTTGCTTTTGTAGCTAGGCTATTCCCTGTTGTTTGCAGACTTCAGACAACTCTAATAAGTATTTGGGAGCAGCAGCTCCATATATGCTTCCAGCAGCTGAGAAGAACCCAAGTGCAGCTTGCTCCTGACACTCATTAACTGCTCAGTTTGACATCTGTGCCAAAAGTTCAAAGAGGAGAGAGATGAAAAGACATTCAAGAAATATTTTGGCATAACTCCATAATGTCAGCATGGCAGCATTTATTATTTCTCTGGGTTTGCATATTTGCCACATTTTAAGCTCTACTACAATTGTAACAATTCAGTATTAAGCTGGCAAAATACCTTGTTGTACTGAATTGCTTGGTGCTAGCCTAGGTTCTCTTCATTTTTAAATTCATGGTAGCAAGCTAAGATGTGCTTTAAGGATACCAGCCTAGTAGTATTACTTATTTGTTTAGGTTTTTTTAATTACTAGTATCTCTCTATACAGTTAATCATGCCAGCTCATACTTTCTGCATAATAAGGGAGAAGCCAGTGCATGTGAAGTATTTGTCTACATAGACACAGTTAAGCAACCTGTCAAACTGAAAAAAGACTGCCATTTACATGTATTTAGAAAGTAACTTGCTGAACAAAACTAAATAAAATTTAATTTTTATATATTCTGTCTTGAAACTGGAAGTCATTCTGCATAATTGCCACATCAAACAAAGCAACAGATTCTTTCTCCAGCTGCATTGAAATGAGCTGCATTACTCCAGGTAATTTGTACTGAAAGGAGCATGATTTTTTTTACTCTCAGATGATTTATACTACAGTATTTTTTCAGCCTGTCTGTTGGTGCAGTCTCCATTGGCCTATACTTTTATACACCTTTCACCATCCAGTTTTAGCTGGGAAGTTGTCATACTATTGCATAGCTTTTTTCTCTACAGTTAAACTGATGTTTATAGCCTGTCTGTCACCAACCAGCTGCCTGCTGTTCTATCTCCTTGTGAGACTTAACATTGCTGTTTTTTCCTGTAACAAAGAACTAGAGGTCTCCTCCATCTTCATGTTAATCTGGGTGACATGGTTTGACCCAGTAGACTCACTGCAAGACATTGTGAATGTAAATTAATATGAATCTGAAAATGCCCATGATCATAGAATCATAGAATGATTTGAGTTGGAAGGTACCTTTAAAGGTCATCTAGTTCAACCCCCTACAGTAAGCAAGGACATCTTTCACTAGATCAGGTTGCTCAGAGCCTTGGCCAACCTGGCCTTGAATGTTTCCAGGGATGGGGCATCTACCAGCTTTCTGGGCAACCTGTGCCAGTGTTTCACCACCCTCATTGCAAAAAATTTCCTCCTTCTATCTAGTCTGAATATACCCTATTTTAGTTTAAAACCATTACCCCTTGTTCCACTGCAACAAGCCCTGCTGAAAAAAATGTCACCACCTTTCTTACAGGCCCCATTTAAGTACTGAGAGGCTGCAGTAAGGTCTTCCTGGAGCCTTCTCTTCCCCAGGCTTAACAACCTCAACTCTCTTAGCCTCTTTCCAAAGGAGAGGTTTTCCAACCCTCTGATCATCTTTGTGGCCCTCCTCTGCACCCACTCCAACAGGTTCATGTCCTTCCTGTGCTGAGGACTCCAGAGCTGGATGCAGTGCTACAGGTGTGGTCTCACCAGAGCAGAGTAGAGCAGCAGAATCACCTCCTTTGACCTGCTGGCCATGCTGCTTTTTCTGCAGACCAGGATATGGTTGGCCTTCTGGGCTGCAAATACACCTTGCTGGCTCATGTCCAACTTTTCATCCACCAGTACCTGTAAATCCTTCTCTGCTGGGCTGCTCTCAATCCCTTCATCCTCCAGCCTGTATTGATACTGAGGATTACCCTGACCCAGGTGCAGGACCTTGCACTAGGCCTTGTTGAACCTCATGGGGTTCACATGGTCCCACTGCTCAAGGATGTCTAGATTCCCCTGGATGGGAGGAGGCATTCTGTCCCTCTGGCATGTCAACTGCACAACTTATCTTGGTGTCATCTGCAAACTTGCTGATGATGCACTCAATCCCACTGTCTGTGTCATTGATGAAGATATTAAACAGCACTGGTACCAGTATGGACCACTGAGGGACACCACTTGACACTGATCTCCATCTGGACATCAACCTGTTGACCACTACCCTCTGGATGAGACCATCCAACCCAATTTTCACCAAATAAATTACCCATCAGATCCATACCTCTACAATTTAGAGAAAAGGATGTTATGGGGACTGAGTCAAAAGGCTTGCAGAAGTCCAGATAGATGACATCCATAGCTCTTCCCCTGTCCACTACTGTAGCCACTGCATCATAGAAAGCCACTAGGTTAGTCAAGCAAGACTTGGCTTGGTGACGCCATGCTGGCTGGCTCAAATCACCTCCCTGTCCTCCATGTGCCTTAGCATAGCTTCTAGGAGGCTCTCTTCCATGATGTTCC
>WTSP01015654.1:0-14661 GCA_025331215.1 Actenoides lindsayi | reverse complement strand
TGGGGGGGGCTTAATCGGGTTTTGGGGTTTAAGCATGTTTGGTTCCTTGTCAATTTTTTTTTTTTTTTTTTTTCCTTCTTAGTCTTTCTAATAGAACTCTCCCTAAACCAGTAGGGTGCTTTTTTTTGTGGTATTTTTTTAATCTGTCTTGCTCACTATGCAGGCTCCAAGGTGTGTGAAGTGATGACATTGCAAAATGCAATCAGCTTCCCTTGCCGAATTCACTGAGAGTGTTTATTTCGCAGCAGTTTTCAGCTCCCACACAGCAGAGGGAAGTAGGATGCAGTGGCAGTCCTGCCTCAGCCAGACTATCCTCCAAGCACAGAAGTGCCCTTCCAGGTCCAGTGAGGACAAAAATTCAGGGTGAAGGCCTTGGTGCTTGGTCTGCTCAACATCAGCTGTTGTAACTCATGTCAGTGGGAAAAGGGTTATGCTTCTGGTATGAGAAACTGAGGTGTCATCCTGCAGTGCCTGTCCCAGATTGGCAGTTATGCTGCTGGAAAGTGTTGATTTAAGGTTTAGTATCTGTGGCTAAAATGCCTAATTGCCTTAAGAGGGGCATAATCCTGTAAAGAAAAGCAGAAAACTTAGCCATGATAAAATGGAACTCTACTCTCAAATGGCTTGTGAGGTGATAGAAACACCGCTTGAAACAGGACTGTGGGGTGCAGAGAGGGCTGGGGGGGCTGCAGAGTGGTGAGTGAGGGGGGGACTTCGGGGTCGCATCTGCAGAGCTCAGGGAAATCCCACCACTTGCCCTGGGAAAGAGGAGAGGTCTCTTTACAAGACAGTGTGTGAAATAACTCATGGTGCTGAGAAAGTGGGTGAGAAATTTCATTTTTATTTCTTAACCAAAACCAAATGGGGGCTCTCCAGGATTAAAGAATGGGAAAAAGGGAAATATAAAACTAATTCCCTCCTCCTAACCCATTTCCCTTCTTTTCATATACAAAGTATTGTACAGAGCAATCAGCAGATCCAGGGACTTAGGCAAGATTGAAAAGCAGGTTGACACTGGTGCATCTGGGAGGAATATGCAGATGCTGTGGCACACTCCTGAAAAGACTATGAAAAAGCCTTTTGCACCTAATTTGAGCGTCAGATTTTCTAGTGTCTGTTCTTTGGTGTCTCTTGCATGTTCCTTTAGAGCATTTCTTGCTGGAAGATGAGACGCTTTTCAATTCAGAGTTATAGATCTGAGCTTGTGTGACAACGTCCAAGTCCAACTGTGGCCTTCATTGCTTGTGACCTGTGTATTAAGTGACTTTTATGAAAGCTTCCAGGTCTTGTTTCTTCACTAGGCCAATCTCAAGTGACTTCTGAAAAGATACCTAAACACTGAAAAATTAATTGATGGGTGCATCTGACTGTAGTGAAACCAGGCTCAACTAGTCCTAGCTGTGTCATTTTAATCCCCACACAGCCATGTTTGGTCAGGGGTCACTCGCTCTCTTGCCATAAAAAAGCTGCCACCATTTAATGAAAATAATCTTTTAGTCTCTTCCCCCCGCTCCCCATCTTTAAACAAGAACCAAATTATGGAACAGAACCTTGATGGACGCTACCTCTAAAAGGAAAACTTACTTTATTTTTTTATCCTGTTGTGTAAAGGGAAATTAAATAAGAAAAGCTGGTGGAGAGGTGAGTTGTTGGGTTGTTTTTTTTCTTCTGGAGTCATTCCAGCAGTATGGGGTTAAATTCCCCAATTACTTAGAAGGCAAAATTCTCGTTATAATTGTTTGGAATTTTGACCAAGACTGGATAAAAGATTTAGCCTTTGATTAGCTTTTCAGCAGTATTTGTTGAGGATTATAGCAGTCAGTGGGATTGCTTCAGATTTATTACCCTGAATGAGCAAAACTTAAGCAACTGGCCTTAAAACCAGCTTTCAGCTTTGCACATGAATTAGAAGACGAGATAAGTCAGCTCAAGTAACAAACAGCTTCAGGATGCACTGTTATTGTGTAGGGCAGTTCCCTGCAAACCCTCATCTACCTGTTACTGGTTTTACTTCATAGGGACGCCTGTCCTCTGCTCCCCGGGAGGGTCTGGTGGGTCCCACCTGATTCGGCTTTAGGAAGAGAATGTGGAAGTAAGTTTATTTCTGGCTAGGATGATGGGAAACTGCCAAGTTGTTGTATCGCCCCGTGAGGTTTCTGTTTGATAATTCCGTGAAGTCCACCTAAATATTTTGGAAACATAATTAATGACCTTTCTATGAAATGGGGCTGATGTGATACAGCCACTTGTCCTTAAGAAGTTGCATGAGGCAGTTGGCAAGTGCTGCAGGCATCAACAGCATCATTACCAGTGCTTTAAATGGAAAAGGGGAGGTAAAATAATCCCTAGAGCTGCAGAAAACAAAACTTGAGTACTGAGCTTGTAGCTACCTAATATTTTGGTCCTAAATTTGGAAGAGTAAGCAAAGAAATAATAACATCATTTAGTTTTGTTAGACACTTTATTAAAAAGAAAGTTAGACGTCATGGTGGTTAAGGTTACCGTGGGCTTTCTTTAAGGGAAGCAAAGATCTCTTGCTGACAAGCATTTTTCCTAAAAGTTTATAGTCATCTTAGGGGTCAAGGTGCTCAGAGTCCCAGACAAATTTAACTGAAAAAAACCCCGACCTCCTTTAGGAGTCTGTCACTCAGATCTCGTCTGAAAAACCTAAATTCACTCCGGTGACAAAATTGAAACAAGACAGATAAACCTGTTGCTGTTCTTTTGCCCCTGTGTTGTCATCCCTGAGCCAGGCAAATCCTAGCAGCCTCTGCCACCTTCTTTAAGGCAGCGTTTAAATGCCAGTCAGTTTCCAACAAATATTGTTCTTTGTTTACCAAGCAAAAGTTAAGTCTTCCACCACTCCCGGTTCATAGCCTCTAATTTTGGCCCTGGAAAGAAACAAGGCTTTGACACTTTTCTACCTTCTTGTCAGACAGGTATGTTTTTTCTGTATTAAAGCCAACAAACCAGGAAGGTCTTGCTGCTTCAGTCCTGAAGCAACCCTGTTGCAGTTTCCAATTGCAGATAAAGACATATCATCGTGTCATTATGATTAAAAAAAAAATAAAATTACAAAATCGTTGAAAATGAAGATTCTAATGGGTAATTTTGATGATTGTGCTTCCCAGACTTTCCCAACAGCAGTGGCAACTGCTTAGATAGAGAAAAGTAATATGAGGGAAGCATTCAGTATCTTCAAAAATCCAGTCTCTGTTTCCACTGCATCTGCTGTATTCTGTCAGCATTCTGCTTCTGTTTCATGGCTGATAAAGAGAAAATAAACTTTATCTCTTCGGTCTCCCCTCCCGATTACACACATTCCCATGTTGCCTGGCACTTCTTGTTTGCTTGCTTTCTTCCTTGCTCTGCTGGCCACAGGCTCCGAAAGTAGCTCGCATTTCCTCTCCTGCCACTGTTAGGTAGCCTGGCTGCTAATGGCCACAGAAATGCTGCCTGCTGCTTGCCTCCAACTGGTTTGCAGCCCTCCAGGCTATCCTTTGGAATGAGGAGCCCGGACTCTGTCAAAACCACAAGAAAGTGGGGAAGCTTTTTGCGGGCTGCCAGCAACTATTTCATGGATGTGCTGACGCGATGCTGATGCCCTCTTTGATTCATGGAGTGACTGGTAATGGCTGTGTTCCCCTTCCCCCATGGGTTTCCAGACAAGGGTAGAGTGAGGAGAGTACTCAGACTACCTTCATCTCAGCCTTGTGTTTATTTTGCTGTTTCAGTGTCTGACCCAACTTTTACAGAGCGCTTCTGCTGCAGCTGCTCAGGCTTCTTCTGTGGCCTTTGAAGCATTACCTGCAATTGTAAAAAGCTACACACATCTACTTTGTGTCTCCAGGTTGGATGTTTTGCTTGTGATGGAGAAGGGATGACGTTAGCTAGTTTATTGGGTGGGCATTGTTTTCTGATCTGACCTTGGAAGTGTGTTTAGCCTTGTCTTGTACAGCAGCGCTGGCTCTAAATGGTATTTGAGTGCGTGGAAAAACTGCTGTCTTAGTAACAATGTTCATCTGATACTGTACTGTGGAGATATGATACAGAATAATCACATCATGTTTAGGTAAGATGTTTGGTTTATATGTTGTAGTACACAGGATCTTAAAAGATCTGAGCTTGCTACTGCCGAATAAACAAGAGCTGGGCTTAAAAATGCTTTAAATAAGCTATTGAGAACTGTTAGCCTTGGTAGGTACCTGTGGGCTCTGGGCAGCCTGCTCAGGGCTGACACAGTCATCAACAAGCTTGCTGACAGCATGCTGCTTTGGGGAGCAGCAGGAGCTGGTGGTCCCACACAGAGGCTGTGCTGGACCATCCCCTTGTCAAGCTAATGAGCTTATGTTGGTGCAGTGCAGCACTGTTAAGTGGGGATGGTTGTAAGCTTTCTGCACCCCTTGCACTGGAGATCCATTTTTGCAGTCTGGGGGTCTGTTCTGCTCATGGAGCTTGCTCTTCACATGCCCTGTGCGTTTCTGTTTGCCCTACACCAGCTAAACCTGGCTAGTACGGTATCATTAGACATTTCTGGGGCACTAAGTAGGTTGGGCTGCACCAGCCTAGCTCTGCCCACCTTCAGCAGAGCTCAGGCCAAGCTGTGGGTAAGCGCAGCCTCGTTAAGCTCACCCTGCTGGCTTCAAGGTGGGGTTGAGGTCACGGGAAGGAGAGTGCACTTTGCCTTGCCAGTCTTTCCAGGTGGTGCTGTCAGGAGCTTGGTAGCACGCTGCTTCACTTTTCTGCTTCCTTTGGAAGCCAGGATTCCCTTTTTTAAACTTCCTTTAAAGGTCAGGATTTTAGACATCTCCATGCTTTTTGTTTTTTCCTTTTCTTTCCCTCTTCCCATCAGTGAGGTGCAAGTGGATTGTAGGTGACTCGATTTGGGCTTAAGGAATTCAAGGGAACAATGAAGTTAAGGTACCCTCATTCCTGAGAGTACAGAGCCTCTTGCTCTGCCTGCCTCCGTTTTTAGGATGCCCTTGTCTATCCACCTGCTCTATTCAAACAGCAGAATAAAGCTTTCAAAGCCTTCCGCAGGTACTTAAAAGCACCGTGTACTTAAAAACTATACACTTCAGAGAATTGCTTTATATTTTTAAAAAAAACCAACCCACCTTTAAGGAAATTGATTTGGAACGTGAAGAATTTCTTTTATCTTCTGGGATAACTGAATTATATTTGGAGAGTTGGGAAACTTCTACAACGTAGTTACATTTGGGGACAAAAGCTTCGGACAAATGTCTGGCATTTTGTTGAAGGCATGTATGTTAGTGGTCGTAATGATGAAGCAGAGATGACTGCCTGCATCATACACTTCATATAGCTAGACAGGACAGAATCAGGGCTTGCAATGTAATACAGTGTGCTGGTATGTTATCCTGGGAGGTAACACTGTGAAAAGTAATTCTTTCCTAGTCCAGTTCTCCTGTGAATAACACCAGAAGTTAGACATCTTTGGGGAGCTAGTAACTTCTTCCGTTTCACCGGGGATTGCACCATGGATGACAAAAGAATGAGAGGTGCCCTGGTGCTGGTATGGGAGTGCACACACAGTCAACTCAGCTTTGTTCTTTTTTCTGGTTTTTAATGTATGTCCTTACAGTGATAGATATCCTGTTGAACATAAAGATATGGATGTAAACTTTACCCATTCTTACTCAAGGAAAGGAGTGGTTAATGAACTATTAACACGCTTGAGAAAATGGAAACTCCTGACATACAACAGTAAATATGTGATGTTGCCTCAAACGCTGTCATTTGAGCTCCGTTTGCTTTTCCATTTGTGTTATAGGCATTTAGGCAAGATTTCCATTTTGCAATATACTCATATTTTGAAAGCATTTGTGTTACTGGTATAGGATGTTATCTACAGTTATTTAGAATTCTGCCTGTGTTTTTAAATATTAAAAAAGTCAGTTTAATATATGTGCATCCTTCATTGATTAGAATTATATTAATGCCATTTTCTACCTTCCTCTATTTCAGAGTTAACACTGCATCACCACAGAGAGCAGCAATGGGAGTGTGCAGTTTTCTATTGAAAAGTTCTCTCAAGAGCTCATGATTTTTTCCATCTCTCCTCCTCACAATTCTAGAACTCCGCAGACATGGCTCACCACGCGAGGCCTTCCAGATTAGTAAAAAAGGAAGAGTTAGGCAAAAGGAAAACTAACCAGGGCAAAAAGAAGTCTAGCCAAGCGCGAAAGAAAACCACCAAGACTTCCACAAAAGCTGCTAGTTCTGGAAAAGGCAAAAAGCCAACACAAGAAAAAGATGTTAAGAAGAAACAGCAAGAAAAGAAACCAATCATGAGCTCTTCAGGTAGACTTCTCAGGAGCAGCATAACCAGAACCTTGTCTGGAGCATCTTGGGTGAGTTTGGAGAAAGTTGACAATATCCTCTTCCACAACCAGGATTCTTTCAACATCAATGGCTTTACAATGTCTCTCCGTAACAGATCGTTCTCCCGTAGATTCTCCCAAACTCCAACAATTGCAAAACCCAGGAAAGCTGCATCACAAAAAAGGCTAGAAACAAAGGAGAAACACGAACAAGAAGCCCTGGCAGTAATAGAAGAAAAAAACACTGAAGCAGGCGAAAGAGGTTTGGAAGAAGATGTAGCACAAAATGAGTTGGCTCCTCTGCCTGTAGAAGGTGCTCCGTGTAGTACAGGTGAAGAGCCTGCTACCGCATGTGCCAGTCAGGACAAAGAGGGAGAAATACCTGAAACAAATGACTCCGTTCCAAGCAGTAAGGTAAACGATGACAATACAGAAGCATCAGAGGTGAATTGCAAGCATGAAGACCTGCCCTGTGAGCAGACACCCAGCGATCTCGATACAGGTAGTTCAGCTGAAGCCTTTGTTGAAGATGCTGCCCTTGTGCTTCCATCTTCTCCTTCTGCCTCCATACTCCTCTCCGAATCAAACGCGAAGGCGTGTGCAGAGACTCCCTTCGATCTGGTGCCTAACAGTAAAGAACCTGACTCCAGTTCTGTCGATACCTCAGACCTCAGCTCAGCAGTACTGTTAGAGGAGTCAGTCCCACTTGCCCAATCCCACACCGAAGCAGAGTCAGACCTGGTGCTTTCTAGTGAAGATCAAGACTCAAATTCTGCACCTACAGTTACCTCTGAGTTTAACTCACAAGAACATTTATTAGAAGATGCAAGCTCACTTGCAGAGTCCTGCTTGAAGGTAGGCTGGGATTCAGAGTCTGGGAATAAAGACATTGGTTCAAATGCCAGCTCTGTAGCTGCCACCGAATCAAATTTGCTTCTGCATTTTGAAGGTGCGAGCTCACGTGCGGAATCCCACGTGAAACTGGTTGTGGATTTTGTACCTGCTCACAAAGAACTCGACTCGAATTTGGATTTGAGCTGTACCAGGGAGAATTCAGAATCTGACTCAAAAAATACATTTACAGGCTGTGAACCGGTTTCCGATACCTCTTTGAACAATATTGAAGTGGAGGACATCGAGCAGCTTGTTAAATGTATTGATGCAGAGACATTCATTTTGAATTCGGGTTATGTCCCCGCTTTATCTCCAGATTTAGAAAAAAGCACAGTCAATAAAATCTCTGGTGAAAGCTCTGGACAGTTCTCTGAAGGTTTTGTTTCAGAGTTGCTCTCGAGCATGGAAATCTCTGCTCTTGCCTCAGAAAAAGCCACACATGCAGATTTGCCAGCTGACTCAAGACTGCAGCATAATGATTATTCATCACAGCTGGGAAGTGTCGGAGTAAGCTTGAATTTGGTTCAGGACAACGTGAGCCACGGCGCTGAAGCAGTTGAGGCCTCGGGGCCATCCTCTCTTAAAAATCCAGCTGGTGATCACCCTGTTCCATATTCATCTCTGCTCCCTATGCTAGAGAAAAAGAAACGAAGGCGTTGTGGTGTCTGTGAGCCCTGTCTGCGGAAAACAAATTGTGAAGAATGCAGCTGTTGCAGGAAACGCAAAACTAGTCACCGGATATGTAAAAAGAGAAAATGTGAAGAACTGAAAAAGCCCCCGCCGCCGATCACTCTACCTTTTGAGGTAAGCCAAGGAAGCTGCAAATTAAGTCACTCTTTTGATGCTTGAGGTACGCCTTAAAATTCTGCCAAGGGAAATGCTGGCCACTGTACAGCTTTAGAGAGCTTAGGGTTACTGTTGGAGCTCACAGATTGTGTAGTAACTGTCTCTTGTCTGAAGAGGTGTAGATCAAGTGAGCTGGAGTCCCTCTTGGTCCTGTGTAAATGCATAAAATCCGAGGTAAGTAGGGCTTTAACTCTGCATTCAGATATTGGTACATTGGCCAAAACAGTGAATTAATTGAGGGCGTGAAGAGATGAGAAATATTTAAATGCAAAATGTGGGGAGGGGGGGAGAATGAGGGTAGTCTTAGGAGACTGAATTATTAGAGAGAGTGTCTATGTTTCAAAATACTCGAGGTTAAAAAGCAAAGGCAGGCAGGCTGTTCTTTAATTCAGTTAGTGAGTTGCTCGGGCAGATTTCGAAATAAATTTGTAAACTTCAGGACCAAATTGTAGCTGCATTTTTCCCCTTTCACATCTCTCTGCCTTTCTAATTTGTCTATTCTGTTTCTCTCATTTCACTTCTCCTGCCTGTCTCCCTTTGTCTTTTACCACATTCCCCCATACATACTTCCTTTTTCTGTGTTTCTTACTCATTTTTCTGATCCATCAGCCTTCTATAACCCAGGTCATTACTTTTGGAACAAAGAGGAGGGGAAAAGACAGTCTGTATGCCCCTGTGATAACAGCACTGACCTTCTGAGAGATTTCAGTTCAAGATCAGGCTTTACATCAGGTAAGTAGGGAGTTGAACGTAGATTTCCCACATCCCAACTGAATTCCCTGACCTCTGAACTGCAGAGTTGGCCTCTGCACTGCCACGTCCTGCTGGAAGTGTTCCACTTTGTGTGATCCGATGGTACCTGAGCCACAGGGGGAGAAACGCTGTCTCGGTAGGCACTGGGACATTTGCCTTGGGATGTGGGAAACTGAGGTTCAAGTCTCTGCACCAGTGTGTACTCTTGAGAGGAGCAGTTCGCGCTGGGTAGAATGCACCTGAAAAACTTTTCTCCATAGTGGTTTCATTAAAATGGTGTGTTCCTACAGCAGGTAGAAATTCCCATCAGCTGCGGAGATCTCTGGAGACCTCCTGTTTTCACTGCTCTGTCCTGTGCTTACCAGGGTTTGCAGAGAAGTCCGTTCTGTTCTCAAGGTAGGCAAGCAGAAAGAAAAGCCCTGTAGCAGTGGTGGGATATGATATATTCCCCTTTGTGGGGGAAGTGTATTTTAAGTTGCAACGTTTAGGGAAGTAGGTTTAAACAGCTTGGCCCAGAGTTCATTCAGAAACCTCACTGTGTCTCAACTGCTCCTAAATGCTCTTGAAAAAAAAGAAAAAGGTGGGTGGAGGGGCAGCTATAATGTGACTTAAGATATGTATTAAAACAAGGCAATAGAGACCTATCCTGACTCTTTACAGCAAAGGAGTAGTGACATTTTGTTCTTTTGTATATTTAGTCAGTGGGATTGAAGAAGCTCGTGTGAGAGACTTGGTGGAGTTGAGGTAGGAAGTGATCTAAAAGCCATGTTTTAAAAAGGGGGTTGGCAGGGTCGGTGAAAGGAAGCACTCCAGCTTTGCTGTCAGCCTTTGTTTCCCAGGCAAAACATACTTCTTTTCTTGTTGCTCAGGCTGACCTTCTCCTTGCAGATTAGCTTTGCCCCTTCACCTTTGTCCTCTCTGGGTGCTCCTTTTGCTTTCTCTATGAGAGATTCCTTGTTTTTTATTCTTTTCTTTGGCAGCAGTTTTTTTGGTGTGCTTTTACTAAACTAGACACGTTTTGTACAATGCTTTTAGAGCTGCACCAGAGGCCTCCTTCAGTCCTCGTTAAATTTTGTAGGAAGTTTCAGAGTACTGCATGGAGGAGGAGGAAATGAAGCATTGCTGACATTTAAGAACATGTCAGGTATTTTCTTATAAAATTGTATTTGAATGAAGCCTGGTGCTTTTTCAGGTATTCCTAGAAGCAAGCATTCCCTCATTTGTAATCTCTGGAAACTGTGCTCTGAGAAAATGAAGGAGGAAAGTATTCCACAGTGTAGATGTATTACAAGAGCTCTTTAAAGATGCTGAGATACAGGGGGAGGTGTTGGGGGATGGGAAACACTGTATCGCTCTGTTCAGCAGCTATCCTTTAGATAAGATTGTAGCGCTGTGGAAGGGAATCCCATTGTGTTTTCCCAAACTGGTAGGACTGGGACTGCAACAGCTGGGACTTACGTGACAGTAATGTGTTTCAAATAGAGGGCAGCTGGGGAAAACCCAAAACTGTAGGTCTCTGTCCATGGTATAGAGAGTGAACACAGCAATTAAGAGAAACGAGGTTGGCTTCGGTGCATTCCTTGTTCGGAGGAGTCATGCATCTCTCTCTCATGTTGGTGGAATGTAAGCATTTTTTGGAGGTGATTCACTGGGAGGAGGGTGTAGGGGATAGCCATTCTCTGCGTGAGCAGTTTGAACATGGGTGTTTTGCCTTAAAGGGAATATCTCTTCTGGTTCTTACTGAACAATGCAGAAGTCACAATGAAGGCAATGAGCGTTCCGTGCATCAAATGGCTATAGGATAGCTGGTGCAGGGGCTGGCAGCCCCTGCGTGCTGTTTGAAAAAGTGTTGGCTTTCCTTAAGAATTTATGGGGAGTTACAGTTACAAGGAGTTAGGCCTGGCTGGCAGAAGCCATGAATGTAGACTGAAGTGCATATTGCGTGCACATGCCCATGTGTGCACAAGCATTCCACCCTCAGAGAGAATCAGTTGCGTGTTTGGAGCTGGTATTAGTAACATCACTGTTACTTTCATTAATTCACACATAATCCAGATAAAGATTTGAAAACTATGTTTGACTTGGAAAAATCTAACTTGAAAACAACATCCACATAAACCTTCAGTGATACTTCACCTTGCTGAATGTAATGGGTTTTGCAGAGACATGACATAAGGAAGTCTGGATAAAGCATTGCGGACTCTAGTTCACAGTCCCTGTGGGTAGGAGTGTTGTTGTCATGCCCCCTCTTCCTGAGGGGTTCATGCTGTGGATGCTGGTTTAGGAGCTGGTGAAGAAAAAAGTCAAAAATCTATGGGGGGGGGGGGGAATTTTTCCTTACTGAATTTTTCTGAAAGAGCAGCCTGGTAAATAAAAAATGTAAGCAATCTTTGGAAAGAAGAGGAAAAAAGCTTTATATTGGGTTACTGCCCCTCTCAGAACGAATAATGCAGGAATGCCTCACAGTTTAAAGAGGGTTTGGCCAGTTTGCCTACATGCGTGTGATGCTGCCGTGTTTTTTTTTGTCTGTTGTTTTCTGAAATAGCATAGCAGTTACTGAAGGCTATTTCACAGCTCTTTTCTCCCAAAAAGCATATTCCGTTCCAAGAAGCGGTCTGCTTTGCTGCCGTTGCATCATCACGCTTGTTGAAGCCGGCTGGATGCATTGCAGCGTGGGACGAGGGTTTCGCAGGCTTCAGGGCCAGCAGGTAGATAGGGAACGTGGTCCATCATTTATTTGCCCCTTGGAAAAAGGGTTCCTGTTTTGCCCAGGCTGGCCTTGCAGATGTAGCAGCACACGCTTGGGATGAGAACGCTCGATGGTGCTGACTGCGGTGCGCGGTGCGCTGGGCTCTGGCTCGGCAGGCGGACTCTGCTCTCATCTGGCTCCCAGCTGGACAGTGCTCTACTGGTTGCAGCCATTGCCCTGGCCCAGCAGGATGCCAAGCTAAGCGGCTTCGGTTGCTGAAGTGAACTTGCAGGGTTTCATAACGTGCCGCTGTAGCTCCTCTTGCCCAAAAGGCTGTGAACGTACTGCTGCAAAACCAATGGCTGTGAGGAGCCCTCCTCTCCAAAGGTGACTTTCTTCAAGCCTTGCCAAGGCTCATACGTTTTAGGGTCCTTCCTGGGCTGAGAGCATATGCTGGGGTGAGACATAATTCGTATTGGGTAACAGATCACATTAGATTCCGTGGGACCTGGAGTCCACAAACTGAGAAAAAAAGTCAGGTCACGGAGTATAAGTTCACTGGGTTGGCCAAGGTGTCTTGAGACATCCTATTTAATAGCTGTAATCCGAGTAACATGGAAATATTAAATAACAATAAGGGCCTGCTCACTTGTGGGTTTTTAAAATGCTGCCGAAAACCCAGACATATTTAAAAAGGATGTTGCAATTAGAGTTGGTTGGGAACTTTCCAGTAAACCATTCCTTGAATGGAAAATGCTGATTTAGCAGGAAGCTTTCAGAGCTACTATCTTTCTCAATGTAACTCTTCTGCGGGGAAAGTTTCTCAAGGTCCCAAATGAAATTTCTGCTCAGAACTTGAAAACAGGGAGAGACTCATTAGAAGAGCTTGGTGGTTAGGGCTTTTTGCCTGATGCGGACCAGGGATTTCAGCTTTGGTCTCCCACGTCCCATCTGTCTCCTCTGGAGTTTTTGAAAGGTTTGCTCTCCTTTGGAAAACATTCAACTGTCAAAATCTCAAAAAAAAAACAAAAACCCAAACCCAACCCAACAAAAAAAACCCACCCAAACCAAAATGGAATTCTTGTTTTCTAGCCAGGCCTAGTTATAATCAAGAATTTTAGGCTTCGTGGTATTTATTTTACGATAGATTCCAGAAGTATGTAAGCCGGTTAAATTTTGGAGTGAGCTGAAAACACTCTTCTTGAATACGACACTTGAGAGTTTTGTAAGGGGATCGCACGTGAACTTAGAGCGGTTTGGTAACGCGTGGCAAGGTGGAGCAAAGCCGTGCTCAGCCTACCCCGCGGGTGCGGGGCGCAGGGAGTCTGAGTAGTGCAGTTTACTCCTATTTTGCACGCACGTGCTCCATGTGGACGTAAAATAATTACAACTCTCAGTTCTCTGCCGTTCCGTGATCCTGGGTGTGGACTGTAATGCAGCCTAAATTACGAGGAAATGAGTTGAGTTTGGGGTCTGGTTACTTTCAGAGAATGCGTTCGCAAAGTGCCTTTTCACTGCTTCTTATTTTCCGTGCTGGTTCTTACAAGGAAGTTTTTATTTGAAGAGGTTTCGTTCCTTCCTTGTGTGTGAGGACCCATCCTAACAGGAGGGGAAAGTGCCTGGCTAACAGGGAAACCTGAAACTACTGCTTAAGCGCTGTCCTCTGCATGCAACAAACCGGGGACTACATAAGGATACGGGGTCTTAGGTTTCTAAGCAAACAAAATAAATATTTTAAGGGGTTTTTGTTGTTGTTTTGTTTGTTTTTCTGGACAGCAAAGCACCTTAAGTAGCCAAAACTGCAAAGAAGAATCAGATCATGAAGTGTACGTACCTCTCTTGGTTTTTATTACGCTTAAAGACCCTTACAGACCTGTGGTATTTTGGGAGAACGTTAAAAATCACTACTTTTGTTTTTACCAGATCCTGTTTAGCACAGTACTCTGGTGCGACAAATGAGGAGCCTAAATAAAAGGTAGCATCAGAGTACAGAAATGGCTATCAGCTTTCTCTGACTTAACCGCTATGCTGCAGAATGCATTGTGTGTCCACAGATGAGCATCTGAGCTAATTAGCTGATTTGCACCTATAGCCAGAGTGGAAGGACACTTGTAATTTAGCAGTAGACGAAGCAAACCGCTTTACGTCGCGGTCCGGAGCTGCTGTAAAGGTGTTCTTGGTTGGTTGGGTTGGTTTTCCTGCGTAGTGCATAAATCCCCCACCAGCTTTTTTTGGCGTAGACGTCAACTGTGAATTGTTTTCAGTGAATGCTTCGGTGGCTGGTGGTGCGCTGGGTGCGTTACGTGTTTGTTGCCCGCGGTTAGCAAGTGTCCGTGTGATACGTAAGGGCTTGGTGCCGGAACTTGAGGTAACGCTGTGACCCCTCCGTCCTCCTTCCATCCTTGTCGTTGTCTTTCGGTGGTGGCCCGTTCGCGGTGTAATCTGTTGGCAGCAGGTCCTCCCTGTTAGGTGCTGCAGAAGCAGATGAAGCCCTGTCGTGCAGCGGGGCCCTGCGAGCCTGGGGGTTGTTCGGTGCGGTGGGTGCTGGACTTGGGGGTATTCGGAGGGGGCTGGTGCCGTGCAGCGGGGTCTCTTGGCTGCGGGGGGCAACTGGTGAAGGCTTCTGCCAGGCGAGCGGAGATTTCCGCTCTTCCCAGGACGAGCCCGGGAGCGTGTGGGAGCGTTACCAGCAGAGCCCCGCAGGCACTGGTGCCCCACCAAGCACCGATCCCCCGGGCAGTGTGGGGGTGACCCCGCTGCTCGTGGGCAGGGTGCCCGGCCCTGCCCGACGCTTCGCCGCCCAGCGCCCGCCTGCGTGCGCAAGCAATGCGTGGCTCCAGGTGCGCGCACGCGGGCATCCCGGTGCGCGCGCGGCGGCACGCGGGCGGGCGGGCGGGCGTGCGTGCGGGTGCACGGCAGCCCCGTGTCCTCGACTGACCCCGCACGCGGCGGCCCTCGCGGAGCCCAAACGCCCCGGGGCCGCTGCCCCGCGTCGGTGCCCCCTTCCCTCCGCCACGCACCCCCGGGGCCGTAGCGCGGCGGCGCCGCATCCGCCGGCGCGGGGACTCCGTGCCGCCTCTTGCGGGCGGTCGCCGCGGAGCCCGCACAGGAGACCCTTTGTTTGGGCAGGGCCGG